>JAKSZP010005008.1:0-12674 GCA_022478985.1 Massospora cicadina
CCATTCTTGGGCAGCGGAAGACATGGTTACTGAGGAAATCAATCAGTTGTTAGAGCAATGGATGCTTGTACCATCCAAAAGCCCATGGGCTTTGTCTGTATAATTGTAAAAAAGAAGCATGGCACCAACCGTGTAGTAATTGACTACCAGAAGCTCAACAGTATTACAAATAAGGTTCATATCCCTTGCCCAGAATCAACAATGCTCTGGACCGATTAGGGGGGCCCATTACTTTTCTGCGATGTACTTGATATCAGGTTACTGGCAAATTGAGTTTTCCCTGGTGGAACAGGAAAATGCGCTGTAATCACCTCTAAAAGCCTTTTTCAACCAACGTGGATGCCTCAAGGGCTGTGCAATTCCCCAGCTACGTTTCAGCGAGACATGGACACTATTTTTGGTGACCTGAAACTGTCATGCATCCCAGTATACCTCAATGATATAAACGTTTTCTCTCAAACCTTTTCAGAGCACCTCAACCACCTTGAAGCAGTAGTCCGCTGGCTGGCTGAGGCGAACATCAAAATTAAACCTCAAAAATTTAACTTCTTCGAAAATCAGCTGGAATACCTGGTGTTTGTGGCAGACTTAAAAGGGATGCAACCACAGCCAGCTAAGGTGGAGGCCATCAGCAAAATGACTACTCCCAATAGTAAGTGTGACATACAGGTATTTTTGGGAATGGTCAGTTACTACTGGTGCTTTATCCCTAGTTTTAGATGAATTGGGGGGCCACTATTCGAGTTGTTAAAAAAAGATGCTGTTTTCAAATGGACAGAACGTTGTCAATCTGCTTTTGATACACTCTGCATGGCATTGATCAGCGCACCAGTGTTGCAATATCTAAACTTCGATTGGGAGTTTATCATTCAGATGGATGCATCCCTCTCAGCTGTTGGTGCAGTACTTATTCAGAAAGACAATGAGGGAGAGGAACATCCTGTTGTGTTCTGTAGTCAAATTCTGAACTGTCACGAGAGTAATTATACTGTGGCTGAGCGGGAGTGCTTAGCAGTGAGCTACGCATATAAACAATTCAGAATCTATCTGCATGGGTAAAGTTTAAAGTCATAACAGTTCATGCGTCATTATGTGGTTGCAGAACCTCAAGTACCTGAAGGACGGTTGGCTTGATGGGCTCTCAAGTTACAGGCTTATGATTTTGAGATTCTCCGTGGCTGGGAGCAAAGCATCAGAACGCTAAATGTTTATCTTGATTACCAACTATTGTGGTAACAGCAGACCTAAGTGATGTGATGTATGATAATATGCTCTGCAGAAAATACAACAAAGAACCACCCCAAGTAATCAAAGTGTTAAATGAAATGTGCACGAATACCTTCCAATGGAATGGAGAACTGTATAAACAAATCAGCAATTCTACGGTGAATTTTCCGCGCCCCTCATCATGAATGGGAATCATTTTGAGTGTGCACAGGGCAGTAGGGCATGGTGGAGTGCATAAGACTATGGAGTTGTTATGCCCCAGTACTATTGGGAAAGTATGAGCTTTGGATTACTCGAAACTATTTCCTGTTGCCATCAGTGCCAAGTGGAGAAGCTATTTCGCCATATGACGTCATATCTATTAAAAACCACATTTCGCTTGGCACATGGTTTTCCTCAATGTCGTTGGGCTCTTGCCAACAGGAGCTAACTGTTGTAAGTATATTCTTATGGCTATCGACCACTTGACCTGGTGGGTTGAAGCAAGGGCAATATGAGACTCAGGGGAAGTTACAGTGGCCATATTTGTGATGGGATACATTATTCAGTGGCACGGCTGCCCTCAATTTTATTCTCACTGATAACAGAACCAACTTCACCTTGCACATCCTTCCCAAAATGAATGAGCTTATGGGAATCTGTGGGGTTCTAATGACCCCATACCACACCAAGTCCAACGGAATGGTAAAACAGGTGAATGAAACTCTGGTGAACATACTACAAAAATTAGTAACAGATCGATCTTCTGATTTGACCTCCCTCCTTTCCACTGCCATGTTCACTTATAGTATTAGTTACCATTCTGCTACGGGGAAGAGTCCCTTCCAATTACTATACAGCTGACACCTGGCCCTTTCAGCGTTGCTTTATGCATTTGTAGAAGACACTGGCGGACTGGAACCCCACCGCTATTTGACTAACCTCGCAAAAACTCTGACCAAATTGCAAACCAAAGATTATTCCTTCAGCTTAGCTAAGAAGATTAGGTTTAAGGCCGCTAATCAGGCATGTTGTAGTGGGCTGGCGCCATTCAAGGAAGGCGATATGGTTCTCTTTCATGACCAACATGGATTTGGGCAGAAACTCAAGCTGGCCATTATTTAGATTGGTCCGTTAGAAGTAATAGAGAAAACTGGAGTTGACGCATATACCATCAAGGATCCTGCAAGTGGTCAGATCATTAACAGAATACACATGAAGTTCCTCCGACCTTACAAATAATAGTATCTTATTGTCCAGTCAAGGAGGGGGTAATGTCCTGATTCCAATATGACTTTACAATAATTGTGGGATAGCAGGGTGGAAACCACCAAACATAGTTTTAGTTATGATTATTTGGGTGCCTCAAGATGAGGCGATATTGGGATATAATGGGTCTTTATTGGATATAATGGGTTTTGTTGGATCGCCTCTATATAAGGCGATAAGGTGATAAGGCGATGTTGATATTTGATGAACATGAAGTAAATCGCCTACAATTAGAGCGACAGAGGATTAGAGAATAACAAGCCAAATTTGAGTAGAATTGGCGGAATAGAATAACCCAAGCCATGAGAAGCAGTATCACCTGAAGCCGATGTATATAAGTGAGATGGGCAATTAAAAGAGGTAGGTTTTTTTTAGCGTAGAAGAGATGAGACAGCGAAAAGTAGCTGTATTTAGAAAAATAAAGAATTGATTGGAACAATTGCTCCTATTTTAAGTATATTTTCATGTTTGTCCAAAGGATGACAATACCACACCAATTGTCCATTTCTCAATGGGTTCAACCTGTGCAAATAACCTGACGGAATATAACAATTACATTAAAAGTATAACAACAGGGTTAATGCTTGAAATCCTAGAGCAACTATATTTAGAATTCATCAGCCCATGGAGGAAATTGAGGATCAAGCCATGGAAGGCACCAGAAATTATTATGCCAGGACATAGAGAAAGAGATGTGTTACTGGCTAATCTGGGAGAAAAACCGATTAAGATAGAGAAAAATCAAGTCATAACTTTTCTACATTTGATCAGAATGGAAGAAAGCAGTAAATTCTATGAATATTCAAGGTAAACGAATAGGGGATGGACAATACTGAAAAGAGAAGCAATAAAAAAATAAAAGGGGCGAAATGCTCAGATGAACAAAATTGCACCAAAACGCTAAATTAGATTTAACCAGTCATGCTGTCAATGGCGAACTGTTAGATGACCATGGCGGAGGGAGAAGGGGGTCAGGGGGTTCCTTAGCTTCATCAACATTTTGCAAAGTGCAGGCCCAGCGGAAAGCAAGGGAGTGGTGACATCAGCAGTGTGGGTCTTAATATTGCCCAAGGGAGGTCCAGGACTTTCACTATACGCTGCAGCAAATGCAGTGAAGAAAATAATCATATCTTGCTCAGCCTGGACCCGTGCTTCAGGTGAGCTTTAATAAGGTTGTGATGCTGGTGTGGGTGATCTTTGCCTTAGGTTCTTTCCACTGCAATGTCATATAAGACTGATTTAAAGGCGTTTTTGTGATATTTAAGGAGGTCCCACCTACCTGCTGCAGAGAAATGATCTGTGACAATGGTGGAGTGAACACTGGCAGCAAGCATAACCACTGACTTGGTGACAGCTTTGTGGATAGGATGGCTGTCAGGCGAGGCAGCCACTTTGACAATAAGCTGTTATTCAGAGCAGAACGGCGCTGCATTTGTTTGAGGTATAGTGCTGATGGGGAACTGGTCGTCATAATCTGTTTCCAAAAACTGCTCAATGATTACACAGATGGTTCAATTTTCCCAATTTAGAAACCTCAGCTAATAAGGTCCAAGGAGTTTTATAATACTGAACTAGGTCTTCAGCAAAAATTTGGGGTTTGGAAGATGAATGGGAGGAAGCACGTGGTTGAACAGTTGTACAAGTTACTTTCTTATTGGCTGAGAGAGGTTTAGGTGTGTGTTAAGGAGAAGCCTAAATGCTAGTATGGGAACCATAGCAGCAACAGGGTTTGGGGGAGGAGGAGGCAGGATGCTACCTCACACAGAAAATGGCATGGGGGGACTAGCGGCAGGTTTTGGAGTTGGTTGAGGTGGGCCCATATCCAGTGGAAGCAGCTAAGGATAGCATTTGCGTTTAGAGTAAGCTAACTCAAAACAGGCTGACAAATCGTGTGGCCATCCTTGACATGCACCCCAGAATGGTTTGGTTGGGGGAAGAAGGGATAACAGAATGCGGGGGATTAAGTGGACATTTCATAAAATTTGGGCGTATTGTGGCAAATACCTGACGCCCTGCAAGATGTGTGGCCCCATTTGGGTCCACAAATAGAAGGATAAGGTCAGATCTGTAGTTGGCCAAACAAACCATTAGCTCCTGACGGAGCACAGCAGGGGGAGAAGAAAAGCAATTCCACAAACTAAACCATAATGGTGTTCGTGGGAAGCTGGGTATAAGTGGTGTGGAGAGGGGTGTCCTGGAACGCCAGAGGCACAGTTGCCGTAGTGGCGGCATTGGCTTCACAGGTGAAACAAGGTTGAAATACCCCTTCTAAGGGCAAAAGTCAATGAATCTAATGGGTTCCATTGCCATCTGTGCCAATTCAATAATTTTTTTGTCGTCATATGGGAATAACTTCCCATATTTGACCCATAGGCCTATGCATGCTTCTATGGGGGAGCACCGGGGGCTTTCTGAGCACCGCCTGGGTACAAGCAAGGTATACATCATGATTCTTTGGTGGAAAGACCTGGACCAACATTTTGGAAGGACTGGATAATCTAATATGAGCGCGTCTCCCCACTATGCGGAAAATGCTAAGGGGTGTTTCACTATTTCCACATCCTGGAGCAGCTGGTGGAGGATCTGAGGACATTGGAGGAACTGTTAGGAGAGGGGTGAAGTTGAAATTATCTTGATTACACTTTTTAAATTTTTTTTAAAAAGTTATGACAAGAAGAAAGAAAGCTATACATCAGTAAATTATATGGCTTCAGAACATTAACTGAGAATGGGATTACTGGTGGATGCTGCTGAAAGTGTCAATGATTTGTTTAATTAAGAGCAGCTGGCTGGTTTATCAGAGCAACATCAAGAATATGTAGATTAATTCTTTTTGTGTTTTAAGTGATATTTGCCAACGATGACCTTGACCTTGGATGCACAAAAAACGTGATCCATAATACTAACACTGGGGAATATCCGCTTGTAAGGATGGGACCTGTCCGCCAGTATAGGGATACTGGAGCTGTGGTAAGCAAAGAAAACAACAATTAAATAGACCAAGTAATCCTCATTCCATTGGTGATTCCTATGGGCAAGTCTGATCCTAATTGTGAAAAAGTAGGATGAATAAAATCGAGTAATGTTTGGTGTTTTCTGACCAGATAAAATCACTTTGAAATATTCCTAATAACGCTGAGTATTGATGACGCGTTAAATCACCTAGATGATGCCAAGTACTTTTTGGCAATGTACTTGATTTTAGGATATTGGAAAATCTGTTTGCCAAAGGAGGATCAAGAAAGGCGTGCAATAATTACCGCACTGGGACTGTACTAGCCGACCAGAATGCTCCAGGGATTGTGCAGCACGCCAGCGGCATTCCATAGAGCACTGGATTTCATCCTTAGTGATTTAAAGTTATACTGCGTCTTAGTATATCTGGATAATATCAATGTATTTGGCAGAACCTCAACAATTCATTTATAGCACTTAGAAGAAGTGTTTAAGCGCCTGGTGATGGTAAAATTGAAGATCAAGCCTAGGAAATGGCATTTCTTCAAGAAAAGCTTGAGTAATTGGGGTTTGTGGTAAATTCCAGTGGGCTGCAACCCCAGCCACAGAAGATTACAGGAATTGAACGGATCTTGATCACAAAGAGCGTTTGGGATATCCAAGTTTCTCTTGGTATAGTCAGCTACTATTGTCAATTAAAAAAGGAATCACCAGAATTGCCAAGCTATTATTTTACTTATTTAGGGTCCAAAAAATATTTATGTGGAACACTGAGGCTTAAGAATTATGCAAGGAGCTATGCCAATATTTTATGATTAGTCATGTCTTAAAATACTTGAAGTTTAATGAGGAATTCATATTCAAAAAGTTGAATATAGATGATATTTATCTTTTGAGTCAAGTGTATGATGGGTAAGAACATCCAGTGGCCTATGTGAGAAGAACATTAACTCCTGCGGAAAAAAATTAAACCATGATGGAGTGCAAACGCCTTATGGTGATCATGAATGTAAGCAATACTGAGTTTATATCCATAGGACGCATTTAAAGTAGTGACCTGTCACTTGTCTTTATGCTGTCTCCATAATCTGAAGGAACCAGAGGGGCGACAGGCCCAATGGGTTTAAAACTGCAAGCCTAACTTTTTTGGATAATATACCAAGCCAGAGCAGCACATCAAGTTCTGACAGATTATCAAGATTGGCTGCTGTTAAGTTATCTATCATCAAGTGGATGAGTTATTCCAGAGGATGGTTTAAGCAATAATGGGGATGAGCCCTAAGAAATTCAAGGTGTACTAAAGAAACCAATGGTGTTGATATTGTTAACCAGATTATGGCTTTTTTGCTATAAGCTATTATGATTTATTAATTAGGCATCGATGCCAATTAATTTTTATAATCTAAGGGTTTCAACTTTACTTAATCTAATGAATTCAATGGATTATCTTATGTTGGGCACCCTTGACAACTAAAATTCAGCTGGTCCAACTTTTGAGTTCAGTGGATCCCAGTGGTTTGAGTTAATTACGTCATGCAATATTGACTATTTAGTCTTTTTCAGCTTTCAAGAGCTCATTGGATCTCAGCGGTTAATTACAACAGGCAAGCAATTCACCTGATTTACTCAATTGAACCTGCTTCTACTTTTGGTTGTTTCAGTCTCAATTTAGCTCATCAAAATGAGTTCTCAATATCTAACAATTTCCAAAGCATCTGAAAAAAGTGCTAATAGATATTTAAGGATAATTTAATGTTTTAGCTTCACGTCATGCTTCTCAACCAATTTAGTTGATCTATTTCAATATAATATTTTGGATTAAAAGGATTTACCAGCGACTAATGTTGAGGATAATTTTACAATTAATTTGATTTGATTTGATTTACTGGGTACTTATGCCGAGGATCAATCTACAACTAATATTTAATTAAGGATTTCAGTGGACAATGCTATGATTTTATATTTATGGTTGCCAGCTGACGTTGCTGAGGATTTTCATGCTAGGGTACTCGCAGATAATGCTGAGGATTTCTGAATTAGATTTTGAGTTGCTGGTGAGTTACACTAATGAAATTTTATATGTTTCTGGTGAGTTATGCCAAAGATAGTTAAGTTTAGAGCTTTACATTGTATTATGCCCCATGCTACCCTAGAATCTAATATAACCTCAGATCATATGAAAGTTATTTGGGTGGCTCATCAGCTATAAAAGCCCTACCTTTTTATCTAAATAGAGATATACATTTGCCTATTCTTTTCTTTTTCAATGATTCTTTACTAGAAATTCTGGATAGCAAGAGATCCCCAAGGATTAGATGCTGGATCAAACATCTAGGGAGTGGTCGGCGCTAACACTCCCCTCTGGCGCCAATAAAGGCAGCGTAGTAAGTGGTCAACAGTCCTCATACTGTTGATTCTAACACTAGCCAAATTCTTGAACCATTAGAATGGTGAATTTTTCAACAAATGGAAAACACCAAATTGAAAAATGGACAATTATACAATATGATTTCAGGAAAACAGCTCTACATTCTTAGAATTGTCAGAACAAGTGGAATTTATCTGAGCCGCACACAAAATCATCAGTCATGGCAGCCTAAGAAAGATTCTGGACCATAATCGCCATTATTACTACTGTAAATCAATAAATTATTATGTTGCCAACTATCTGGCCTGTTGTGTGGAATGTCAACTACACAAATTGCATAAGAATATAAAATAATGCTAGCTAGTACGCCCTGGGTTTGCTTGGCACATGATGTTAATATATGTGATGGGACCCCTAAATGTAAGTAATGGTGGAGCGAAGTACGTCATAGTGCAATAGACCATTTGAATAGATGAGTAGAGACAAAAACCTAGAGCAAAGTGGATGCTACAAGCGGGGTAAGAATCTCTATGAACTAAATGATGTAATGGCATGGATGCTCGCAAGTTTTATTGAGCAACAACAGAACCAGTTTATATTGTGTGATCCTGAGGCTGAAAGAACTGATGGGAATCATATAAGTGTTATCCGTTCCATATCATCCAGAAACAAACATAATGGTAGAACAAGTCAATGGAACGCTAGCCACAACACTAAGAAATTGGTCATAAGGAAAACTTCTACTTGTAAAACTTATGAGTTCAGTCACCTTTGCCTAAAGTATCAGTCATAATATGTGACAGGGAAAATGCCGTTTGGACTGTTATATGTACAAAGGGCAGCATTATCACCAATTTTGTATTATGTCATAGAACCAGCATTGGGGGTGAGTACTGATCAGTACCTGAACCCACTAGAAAGTATTATGATCAAACTACAATTGAAGGAATTTGATTTCATCTTTTAGAAAAGGATTAAAGAGAAGATAACAGATGACAAGAACTGACCAGCGATATAAAAATACCATTTGGGGGATAAGGTAGCCTATTGCAACACGTATGGTTTTGGAAGAAGAAATAAGCTGGATACTTTGTGGTCAGGTCCATATGATCGATCCCCAAGCAGTCTTTAGATGCCTGTACAATTAAAAACATTGCAGATGGTTGTATAGTAAACTGGGATCATATGAAATATCTAAATTATTGGATATAGGTAAATATAAAGTTGCAATGTTCCCAAAATACCACTGAACTTAATAAAAATAGGTTAAGTCCTGATGTGTTGGTCAAGTCCTAAGAGTGGACTTTTAACCATGAGAGTTGTTTAAGTCTTAATAAATAGACCTATGAACCATGATAACTGGTTAAGTTAAAAAATGAACCTTTGAATTAGAACAAGGGGAAAAAATGGACCTCTGAACCTACTTATAAATTAAGTCCCATTTGTAAAAAGTGAAAAAATAACGTAAGAAAAAGAATAAGAATTGATATAAGATATAATTTTTATATAAAAATATATAAAAAGATAAAAATGAAAAAAATCTATATTGTTTTATATTTCACCATCAATGTCATCTGGTAATGTTCCCTTATGTTATTTGTAGGAACAACTAGGGTTGAAACTGAGCCCGGCGTGAGTAGTCCTGAGGCTCTGTAATGAATAAGCACATTAGCAGGATCAGGATGGGGTATAACTTGATCCGCCTGGAAAAAGCCCTAGGAACTAAAGCCCATCCTGGTAGAATATATGGACTAAGGAGTTAGGTAAGCCAATGGGAAGAATTTTCAAATGACGAGGTGTCACATAACTTTGATCTGGGGGAATACAGGCTTTCCAGACCTTTTATCAGCAACAATACCTGAACTAGGCTGGCACAACATGGGGCTGTGAGAACTGCGCTCCGTGGTTGCAGCGGCAAGGAGGACACAGGAAGGAAACACACTAAGAAGAAGAATTACCAGGGACACATCAATCAAGGAAAGGAGATGGACTAAGAGAACTCTAATTTAAACCATTATGGCAGACTCAGTAAAGATCAAAGCGCCGTATGCTTTCAGAAAATCTTCATCACTTGATAATCTAGTCAAGTGGGGGATTTGTTAAGATTTTGATTTGCCCATATTATCCAGCTTTATCAATTATAGTACATCTGCCTGTCCACTAGGAGATTCACCCCACTAGTGGATGTGAAGATTATTGATTATATAAATTGATTATTGTATAGAAAAATATTCCTAAAAATACTTATTAATTATCCAGGTATTGATCAGCCAGATTGCTAATGCTTTGTCAGAGGTTATCCAAACAATAAAGGAGTGAAAAATCTGTTGTTGATTGTAATATTGATAATCAAATAGTTTTTAGGAGGCAATCAGGTTTTATTGTCAATTGAATAAGGGATTTATTAGTTGCTAGGCGAGTGATACCATCTGTGATAAGCAATTTGTGAGTTAGACTTTTAGGTATCACAACCTGTTATTTATGGGTAAAAGTCCCATTACCTAAGCAGGTTTTAACCTAATAAGATTGTTAAGTTTTAGCCGATGGTGCAAGATAAAATAACTTGAAAATGAATTTGAGGATAAATATTCACTTTTCTAATGAAATTCCTGCTTGTAATTGGTAAGTAGATTCTCTGATGATCCTTGATAATAGCCAAGTAACTCCAGTACGCTCACCAATCTTAAGTCTACTGGCAACAACAATTATGAGACCTTATGTCTTTATACAAAATTAGGAAATTATTTCTCTATAATTGGGACTACTTCTCTGGCAGGTAAACTGAGTGCTCTTTGGGAAGTATAAATGCACACAACTATCTAATAAATATGTAAAGTCAATAGATACTAATAACAGATAGATGACAGATGAACAACTATATTATTAAACTAAGAGACATAGTTACTATTGATCAATATTTAAATAATAAATGATGATGTTTTATTAGTTGGCCAGGTGCCAGTATTATATACCTCTTGGGCATCTCCTGGCTGAACTCATCTATTAGATGAGTTCATTCACATTATGCCAATCCTCTGCTGGTCATGGCAATAGTCATAAAATATCCTCAAGTCAATTTGGCCCATGAATTGACTAAAAATAACAATCATTTCATCACAATTGAAGGCAATTTTACTCTTATAATTGGGAAGATTTTGGTTGCACTCAAAACTAAAATCTACCCAATTAGAGATATATCATAACTTGACAAATAACAATAAATGGGGATAGTAATATATATGTTTGATAAAGATGACACACTCCTAATTGGGATGTTGGCAGGCCTCTCAATAGCACTAAGTATGCCCTTAATCAGGACATCTATGTTTAAGTGATTAATGAATTAATTATATTAATTGAACCCAAAATTCCGCCTTAGTGCATTAAGATTAGTTCACTAATGTAGGAGGTGCAATTCAGTTAATGTCGTAAGACCACTTTGCACCCAAGTGGCCCCATAATCGGCCATAGTGTGATAATATCATAGGTATTATTAGCTACAATAATTGGGTTACTTCAGATGCAATCAAAGTGGTTATGAGGTGAATCTAATTTATCAAATTATGCATATAAATTGGAAAGGATCAAAGGATCCATCAATGAGAGTAATCTATCAGCATTGATGGTTTTTTAAAAGGGTTTATTTTTGAGTCAATCATCAAAATCTAACATTTCCCCCCACTTGAATGGAATATAAACCTGAGTATTCCCAAATTTATTTTTAATGTTTTAACAGCTCTTCATCCACTTACCACAATTTTGTCACTTCTCTTAAACCTGAGCAGCGGCATCAATACAATTAATTGAGCAGAACTATGCATATGCATATGTTCTTAGGCTCTCTCTGAGCAGCAGAATTGGGGCAACTTATTCCAGTGCAACAGTCATGTCATCAGCTCGGCCTGAGACCATCATCAAAGAAGAGGTTGTCCCAGTTGTAGATCCTACTTGAGGATTGATAGGGTATGAACTTTGGTTTCATGCTTCAACAATTGTCTTGGCGGACAACATTGGGCATTCTTTTAATCCCAGGGAGCCAACCTTTTCGCTTCAATTAATTTATTGGGATGGCGATCTTCTGGTGGAGTTTATCCTCGCACTCAGCCATTTCCTGATGGCTCAAAATTATAATATGGTGTTGGGGGTCATCCAACTATTCTCGGTGGGGTCAGCCTCTCAATGAAATGTGGGCCAAATATGATCAGCTTTATAACCCCATTCATCTTTTGCTTGCCAAGGATCCCACCATCTGACCTCAAGACTTTGTTCAGTTTGACGGCTTTGTAAAGGAGGTCCTTGATTCCTGGTCCATGCCATCAGAAAATCAGCCCAATTTCGCTTCCTCCTTGGGTTTAAATACCCATGATATCCAGGATTTTTGTTTCCGCTTGGCCATTTGGACAGCTTTCAATGCCCTTCATCAGGACAATGCTGACAAAGACCTGCATAAGGTGGCCGAGTAAGGCCATTCTATGCATATCTTTGTCAGCTTTTGCATGTTCCCCCTCTTATTGAGTGATGGAAAACCCAAGTGTATCATGTTTGACTGTTGACCCCAGAGATATATCAGTACCAGACTAACTTTTAGTTGACTGTCTTCTCCTGGGCGCTTGTTTTCCATCTGATTGCGGACTTTATCAGATAACTATCAACAGTTTCATGCCTCCTCTCCCAATTGTTCACTGGGAGTCATCTACAATGAGTATGCAGCGCATCTGGCTTTATGCCGCTATGTCCCTTTTCCTTGTCACCCAGCAACTTGATTGGGCTGAATTGGCGCACAAAGATGAAGGATCAGGTTCCAAGTCACCTCCACTCCCCAAAGTTCAAGTAATAAAATTCTTTTATTCATTAAATTTCTTTAATTTATAATTAC
>JAKSZP010005009.1:0-12628 GCA_022478985.1 Massospora cicadina
AAAGCCTAAAATTTTAGAGAGACTATACATATAAAAGAAAATAAGTAGATGGCTGATTATAAGCAAAAGGATATTTTATAATATATTGATTCAAGTTAAAACTTCTAGTGAGTCCAATTGTGTAAGGTACCGCTGCAATCATTAGGCTAAACAGGACCCTCCACTCCTTTTGGTCAAAGAAAGGGTAATGATATATGTGATTCCTGTTACTGGAAATGATAGCGGATTTGGGGCACACCTGTCATAGAAAGTGACATTTTTAACTATGGTAGACCGCCTTTTGAAAGCTAATCATTTGAAGCCACTGGAAGTAAGGCTATAACCCTTGAGAGACACTATTTATCTTTTTAAGGTCATTGACAAAAAAGTGCTCATGTTTTCCAGTCAAGCATGAAGCTAAAGGTTAAAAATTGACTAAAAATAAGAAGAAAATTGTTTAAAATCTGTAAAATCACCAGATATGAGATAACCAAATTTGGATGAGTTAGAAAATTTTGATCTCATTGAAAAGTGAAGTTTTTTAACTTGGATTATTTTATGTAATCAGTTTAATCTATAGTAAATCTCCCCTTTTTAATTCTTATTGAAGCTAGGAAAGGTTTCTGCTTTTCTCAGATATTAAGCTACTTTGTAATTTTTTTGGGTAAATCCTTCCCAAGTTTTCAACTGAATAAAGGACTTTTTATTACCAAACTGTGTTTAAAACCATTTTGTGATGGTTAGCCTTAGTAAGAGGTTCTGGTGTGACCCTTATGTTGGGCGCAAAACCAGAACCTATACCATGATCTATTCCACTGAATCCGCACTTCTTATTTCATCAATATCCGCCATAGTCCTTACCCAAACTTACTCATCTCTAAGGGACTCCACCCCTTGAGGATCTTCATTTGGTGTGTGTTTTAACTCAGAACTCATTCAAAAACATACAAGAGATAACCTGGGACGTTTCTACTTGTTGCTTGCACATTATGCACTTTTTTGGCAGCCTTTACCTATCGTGCTACCTTCCTCAATTTTCCTGAGTTTCATTTTCCTTGACATTATCTGAGAAAAGCCTAGATTTATTCGTAAGTCTCTTCTTCAGTTGGGTTTTTAGAGTTATCCCATCTCTCACTGAGTTGACCCCTTTTAAACAGCTCACTGGGTCAGTACTGTTGTCTCCCTCCTATCCTTGGCCTTTACCTTTAAGAAAGAGTGCGCTGAAGGCGCTGCGTGACTCCCCCATCAAGAAACTCATACAGTGTGCAGTACCTGACAAGAATCACTTAGCTTATCCACCTCCCAGGGCTCAAAATATAAAGGAGATTAAACAAGCTGTCTAACCTTAAGGCTTGTCATAAGTCCCAAGATAAGTATTTAGCTGACGTCTTCCTCTTCCAACTGCTTTTTTGTGTGATCTCTGAGGTAGCTTATTGGGTTTTTAACCAGATGAATTTCTTATAATATATAAATTAGGGGTATCAATTAGTCAGGTGTGATTGCTGTTTAGTCACCTAGTTCATTTATATTATTAATGATATAGTTACCAATTTATGCTCCCATTTGGGTGGGTTGATCCATCTTAAAGTGTTGGGGAAAATCCACAATAGAATTAATTTTATTTGAATTGACGCCAGTGGCTGAAGCCAAGGATGTCAAAAAATTAATCTAGATTATAGCAGATTATGAATATATCATTGGGTTTCAGGATCACTGGCGACTGATGGCAAGGATAATTCAATCAATTACACTATTTGGGATTTACCAGCAGCTTAGTCTGAGGATAATCAAATTACTGGCTTTAAATTCTGAGGTCTTGATAGGGCAAGCAACGATGATTCTGCCGCCTATGATTTTTTATACCAGTGACTGATTCTGAGGATATTTGATGTTTAATAATAATATACATAATAAGATTAACTGGCACTGATGTTGATGATGAATTGAACTAATGCTTTGGCTTCATGGAAGAATTTTGAGGGAATGGTTGCCAGAGAAACTATGAGGGCTGAATTGGTCTGCCAGCAATAAATGCTTATGATTGTTGATGGGTAGGCATTATATTGATAATGAAGTTGCCTAAGTATAAATACATTAAATTTCCTCATAGTAAAGATATCTCTTTTGCCCACCTTTATCTATTTTTTAGTAATAAGGACAAGCAAGGGTGGTAAAGGTGGGACTGGAGATCCCCAAGGTGAGGTGCTGGTAAATGAACCTAGGGTGGTCGGCGCTACCAACCCCAATACCTGGAGCTACAGGGGAGCCCCATGGGAACTTGGCTAACTGACCACCAACAACGAGGGTTTGATGGGGATTAACAGGAAGGGGATGAGATTACAGATCCAAGAATTACCCAGAGAGGTGTAGGTCTAGCTGTGTGCCTCCCAAAGGGTTAATTGCACTAAGGTGAAGTTATTGGTCTGCTAGGTTGTTGGGTTGACTGTACACAATTAGTGAAAGGTAGCCTATGAAGGCGAAACAGCAAGGGCCAGCAGTTGCCATACTATTTAGCCTGGCACACTAACAGAGTTCCTGAGTAGTGGATGTAAAATTCACAACAGAGCTCACCGGTGGTTACTCACATTGAGTAAGTCTAATAGAGCCCTCTTAGAATCTCCTCATCTTTGAAGCCTTTATCAAACCCTGCAAATCTTTCCTGCTACTTTGAGGATTATAACTCCATTGATCATCTGGCAAAGATACCTCACTACTGCCCAGTACTTATGTCCATTCTAAGAGAAGGCAAAAAGATTATAGTTACTTGAACAGTTGAAAATGGCCCTCCTCCGCAAGTCCTTGGATATACTGGTGCCGCCCTTGACATATGAGATAATTCTCCTCCATCCTTATCTGGAACTTGGTATATCCTAGCGTCAATGATGTCCCATATCATCTGTGCTGCCAAACCCAACTATACCTTTGAAGTTAATCCCCTATTCTTGACACCTCCGTCTTAGTTGTGCAAAACCAGGGAAACTTTTTTAGTAATCCTGAAACCTGTCAAGTTGTATCCCATTGTGACCTATCTCATTGAAAATCTGGATGTCATGGGCACCTTCAACCTGATCATCGAATATTCCCCACTATGTTTCCAAAGTACTGGTTATAACCAGCAGTGAGCTCGCCAACGGTGAGACTGAAACCTCTTTCATAGGTGGGGGTCTCCTCACCACTGGTCTTGCATTGATGCACTCCACAAAGTACCCATAGCTTTTGTCCTCAATAGTAGAAAGAGTTGGTAAGTATATCTCATTTATTTCAAACACTCACTTTACTCTAGCTCTGGATCCTCTATTGGCATCTTAAAATTTTTTTCCCTGACCAACCCGGCATTTCTTTTGGCCAGGTAAAACATATCATTCCTATTATTTAAAGTCACACTCCTTTGATGACCATATATAAGTAAGTGGTTATCCACAAAAAGGTGATTAAAGACAAGCTTACCTTGGTTATCCTGCCAAAAGTCTGGCTGTCCTCACTGGCATTGTTGCCTGCGACAAGGATCTTCCTCCTTCTGAGAATATAGCATTAAGTCATCCCAAGTCTTTCAAATTATGTGAAACTCACTGGCAATGTGAAATCATACTTTTTTGACTCCTATGGGAGTAAACTCATATACCCCCCTGCTGGTCTTGGAGCTATCTTATCATCCTTTGGCTCCTTGGTTAAAAAGATTTTCATCTGCATACTTCTTGTTCATGGCTACTTTTCCTCCTCTGTAATGGAATTCCAAAACTCACCCTAGTAGACACTGGTGCTGCCAAAAAATTCATCTGAAAAGAGCTTGTGGAAGCCTTAGACCTGCCCTTAGGGGTAGATCAGTTTGTAAAGGGTGTGGCGTCTCAAGATATTTCCCAGCTACCAGCTACCAGGTACTGTCCCCTGTGCCCTTTGTTGCAGATGATGGACACTTCATGGAGACTTTATCCACGATAAAAAACCTCCTGTACTCTGTTAATATGGGTAAAGGTTGGCGGCGATGCTTTGACATCCTCACCATTCTCGCAGACACCACTATACATGCAAAGTTCCCTGAAGGAGCTACGGTTATCATCCCTTGTCTGGATGAAAGTGTCATGGCGTTACCAAGGAGATGGGGCCTCTCCCCCAAGGTTGGCCTAGCCTCTATTCAACTGACTGCCAACCCTGATCCCAAACTTATACTGCCTGAGTGTATTAAAATTATGTGGACTTTTCTAATACTCCAAGGCTTATCCAAATTCCTGACCATACCAAATTTGACTTTGAGTTCAAGCTGACCATTGACCTCATCAAGCTACCTTCTCCCATATATATCTTATACACTTACAGGGAGAAGGCCACCTTAGACATTTAGAATGACAAAGTGCTTTCTAAGGGCAAAATATTTAAAGTTCTTCACATATGTGCTCCTCTCTTTTATTTGTGAAGAAATTGGATGGTTTTATTTGCCCCTGCGTTGACTATAACAATCTGTACAATGTTACAGTACCCGACCTTATCTGCTCCCTCTGGATCAACAGATCGCCACTATGTGGCAAATGTTAGAGTGATTAGCAATCTAGATTGCTAAAAGCATTCAACCAGATTTGTATTATGGATCAGGTGAAGTTGCACACAAAGGGTGGTTAGCCTGGCAGGGTAATTCCTGCTTCCACTCTAGTGCAAGTTTTGTATACAGGTTCAGAATCTGTACTAGCTAGGACAAAAATAATATCCTCCAATCCTTTTATCATTATTTGATTAATAATATGGAGTTAATAATGGAGGATTTGGGTAGTTGTTATGATGGGTGATTCCTGTTTCTGCTGAATCTTTTTTTAGATAAAGATATAGTTGCAAAAACCTGTAACCACAAACTAAGGTGGGGTAAAATTGCCATAACAGGTTCAAAACCTGTTCTGTATAGGACAAACAATATTTCCTCCAACCCTCTTGTCGTAATTCTTGCCTGAATTTAATATTTGGATGTGTTAGCCAAAGGGAACCAAGATTAATCCAACGAAATAGGCCAAACATTTATTGGGAATAATCCCCTGATGAAAATCACAGCCTTCCGATATTGTGGATCAACCCTGACTTATGAGGTCAAATATTACTCCCCCAAAGCTTCCTAATCCAGAGTTCAAACCTTATCCATGTGGCAATCAAATCCTATTCAACTAAGATGACCAGCCCGCCACAGAATCCACAATTGGTAACAAGTATAGTTCTTAGCTCATAACGCTTAAGATTTTCCAAGAAAACCTCCCTGATATCCTATATAATGATGATCTAAGTAAATATAACCTACTCTCTTTTTGCCATCTAAGTTATATTGTCTTACCTTTATTATTTAGGGTCAAACAAATAGTTAGTGTTTACCATATAAAGGAACTTTATTTTGAGTGAAGACCTTTACAGACAAGGGTAGTATAAACTTATAATCCAGCATCCAGGAACTTTGGATCTCCTGGCCTTAAAAAAGGACAAGTGGTCTAAAATCCCTTAGTCTCAATAAAACTGGTGCTCCCTTCCAAGTATACTCTGAGTTCACAGTACAAATATTATTATAATGAGCAATAACAATTTGGCTTCAGATCCCTCTATGAATCATGAACATGTTAAATTTTTAATGAATTTAACCTTTATTACATGAAATTGAGAAAAAAATTCTCACCCTAAAGCAACACCAACTCAAACTCTGAGATGTAACTACCAAAGTTTAAAGCAAAAATTGGCAGTTAACCCAACTTTTCGCCATAAAAATGGTCCTTTGTGCTGCCAATGATTGGGTAGACTCAATAGTTGAAGATATTAACGCCTTAAAAAGTCAAGAAGTCGCCTTCTGTCACAAATCTTTCAACAATAGTAGTTCCTCTATAGATGAGAAAGTTCATTTGGTTTAGTTCACATTGCACAGCTTTAACTCTCTAGTGGCTTGTTCAAACCGTCATTCAAAGAGAAGTACGTCCCAGACGAAGGGAGTATATTTTCTTTCCTATTTTATTATGAAAGTGCTGTGGAGGAAACCATTAATACCCAATGGCTCATACACCTACCTAACTGTCTTAGTCACATAGCTCAAGACATTATGATACATCATCTAATGCATTAGCAGACTAGGGATGACGTCAAGACTGACATGCATCGGGAAATTGGGAGCGACTAAAATTTATCCAACCAAAAGCAAACTTTCATGGGTATAAGCCTTAATTAGGGAAAAAGTGTCACTGACATCTCTCACCATTTTTACCTGGAGGCTCAAACGTTGGTCGTTGGAAAACATCTTGCTTTAGATGACGCTATCACTGCCTCAATTTCAATGTTCAAAAATATACCTAATATCTTACTATGTCTTAAAGCGGTGAAGTCTTACTGGACGTCTCTCCGCCATATCAAAGAAGCCATTTTGGAGATTCTTGCCACATAATTAAACCCATTAGGCCCTCTCGTTTTTGTAATGATAAGCCTCAGCCCTAAGTGTTAGTGGTTACCCCTCCCAATTCGCCTACCCCTGAATTATTCTGCACTTATTGCAAGAGAGAAACATACTGTAGAATCTTTTTGCATCTTCCAACGTAGGTTGGCAAAATATCAGTCAGTATAGGGCAGGAGGCTCCCTATGCTGACGACAATCTAGCGCCTCAGGACCCTTGTACTAGCTCTAGTTCTATGCCCAGCACCTTAAGATGCTTTGTGTTAGTGGTGCCTTCAGAAGTCAACATACCTTTCTATCCAAGAAAATAAAGATCTTCATCTTTCCTATTTTATGTTGGTCATTTACCCAAAAATCTTGGAGGTCAGTTCCTCTTTGAAAAGTCAAACGCTGGAATATTAAACTTTTAAAAGCTTTGAACAGCCCTGAGCTTGGCCGTGACAAAATCCTCCAATTGCTTCACAACAAATCCTTCACAAAAGTTTACTAGCCATTAGTTCTCAGTTCAGCTCTTTGGTGGTTCAAGTAGAATCAGTTGTTATTAAGGTTAAAGTCTTGGAAATAATTGATACCAGCGCCCTTGGCTAACTTTATATCCCCTCAAATTAACCAGAAAATAAAAATGGCTCCAGACTCGATTCACAAAGCTGAACATAGGACAACCATTAATTGGATGACTAAGGCAATTGTGGCATATTCCGCCTTACCTTTCTGATCTAAAAAGCTTCTAATTACTGCCCCTGCTATTGCGTTAGAAAATTATAGTTATGAGTTTTTTTATTGAAGTCCAATTGATGTGGGAGTTCAAATGTATCATCAATCTTAAAGATAATTAACTTTCACTATTAAAGTATTAGATCCCATTAGTATTTGACCTCCCAGTTAAAAGTAAATGAGCTCCAAGACACAAACCTGCCTCCTCAGATATTATCATACAATTGTAAAGTTGAATACTAAGTCTTAAAAGGAAAAACAAAGTTACCCCATGAGGCTGTGGACGCCAAAGATGGGATCCCTCCCTATATTCCCATCCTATTACAACACCCTCTGGATCACAAATTATTGTGGATACAGGGATTAGTATTTTCATCCCTCCTAATCAAGATTTAGAGCTAATTGGACAACAAAACCATTCAATCAAATAAGCGATGACTTTATTGGGGATTTTGGATCCTGCCCACGGAACATCTATCTCTATAATATTAGGACATTTAACAAATCAAACCCTTCAAGTCCCTCGGAATGCCCCTATTGCTTACATAAAACTATGTCCATTAAAATATCGCTTTTGCAAGTTGTTTTGGCTCTTTACAAGATTTTCTGATTCAATCCTCAACCCATCATAGATCTGGGTGAAAGTAGAATAGGAGACAATCTCACCCCTAATTAATGCAAGAAAGCCAAAGACCTCCTCAAGGAGTATGGTAATAATTTTTTCCTCAGGACCAAGTGACTACAGGAAAATGTCTGGGGTAATTCAACAAATTGAGACTGAGGCTCACCCTCCATTCAAATCTTGGCCATACCAAAAATCCAAAGTTAAGGAAGCTCAATTGGCCTTAAAGTTACAGCAACTATTGGAAGCTGGGTTAATCAAGCCTTCTAAAAGCCTGTAGGCTCCCCTACTCTTATTAGTTTAGAAGAAGGATGATGGCAGCTGTGTTGTCTTCTACTATCGCCACCACAATTCTATCAAATTAAAGAAAGCTATCCACTGCCGCATATAGGTGATTCCTTGCGCTTGTTGTTGGGTTCACACTATCTTTTGGCTCTGGATCTCGCCAGCAGATATAGGTAAGTTGATTTGTCACCAGGGGATTATGAAAAATGCACCCGCATCTCAAGTGAAAAGTTATTTGACCACTCAAATGACGCAGGGGTTTTAACGCTCCTGCTACTTTCCAAAGCGCCATGGATGGACTTTTAGGTGTTTCAAAACGTTCCTGTGTGCTAATTTATCTTGACTATATTACTTTTTTTGAAAACTTCAACAAGCACATATAACATAACCAGCAAGCTTTCCAGCGGTTAAGGCAAGCCTCATTAAAATTAAAGCCGTCAAAATGCTTCTTCTTTCTGAGAAAAATGGATTTTTTGGGCCATAAATTAGGCGAAGGCGGAATATCCTCAATGGATGATAAGGTATATGGCCATTTCTAAGATGTCAGCCCCTAAATCACTACAAAATTTACAGGTTTTTTTAGGATGGTGGAAGATTATTTCAGTTTATTTCCCATTTTGCTAACACCTCCGAGTCTATAGTATATATATTGAAGAAGGGTACATTGTTCAATGGAAAGAAGAGCAACAGCAGGCCATTTACCTGTTACACAAGCTCTCTCCCATTCACCAGCACCTATACATCCCAACTTTGATAAACCCTTTCTACTTTTTACTGATGCTAACAATATAGCTATTGGAGCTATACTATCTCAGCACAATGAAGACTTATTGGATCATCCCATCGCTTACTATAGTAAGGCCTTAACCAGAGATGAAAGCAACTATAGCGTTACATAATGCAAATGCTTGTTATCCTACTGGCTACTAAGCATTTTTGATCCTACTTATACAGGAGTCATTTTACTTTAATTAAGGATCATGCTTCTTTGTGATGGCTACAACAGAATGAAGGATCTAAATGGAGGTTATCCCAATGGGCGTTAAAACTAAAAACTTACAATTTGATATTATTTTCTGACTAGGGCCCATCCATCAAAACGTGGATTGCCTAGCCCAGATTCCCATATTAACTTTAACTAACCTTAAAGAGGATCAAATATACGACCTCCTAACTCAATTCCAATTATGGAAAGATGAATATCTAACCCTTCAAAAGGTTTTAGCAAACATTGGAAAACCTAAAAGTCAAAAACGGCCAGCTGTACAAACTTGTGTACTGAAAATGGTTGCTCTATATATGATCTTCAGCTCAAACTGACTTGATATTTAAGGTTATTGGCAAGTCATCCAGGAGGGAATTTGTAAAACTTACCAGTGGCTCAAAACTCAATGCTACTGGGAAGGAATGCTTTTTTCCATCCAAGGTGTATTAGAGTCCAGCCTGGTATGTAAAAGTCAAGCTGGACCTAATACCCAATCTCAACATCCAGTGGTTACACCTTTTGAACCCTTCCATAATATTAGCATTGATATTGTGGGACCACTCCCTCGAGCCTCCAATGGTCATTCTTTCCTCCTCCTAGCAGTGGATCAATTAACTAAGTGGATCAAAGCTGTATTGCTACAATCCGCTTTGGCAAATTCTACCACCACATTCTTATATAATCAGATTATCACCCAGCATGGGTGCTCTAACATAATTCTACCTAAAAATGTCAAAACTTCCAATCATTGCTGGTGTATGATTTAGCTGAACTGATGGGATCCACCCAGGTATTTTTTACTCCATACCATCCTGCAACCAATGGAATGGTAGAGCGGGCTAATGGTACCCTAACTGCCACCTTCCAGAAATTGGCCATGACTGACTCTCTTCACTGGCCCCAATAATTTCCTAGTGCGATTATGGCCTACAGATAAGCTACCATCGGAAAGTAAAAGGTCGCCCTTCCAGTATTTGTATGGAAGCAATCCTCAGTTGCCTTCTAAAGTGCAGGCCATGTTAGATCAATCATTACCTGATGCCCCTGAAGTTACTATGTGAAGCATTGCCAATGGAATAATCTGACTCCAGGCTCTAGCTTCCAAAAACTTATCTACTACAACTAGTTGAGAAACTAATCAATTTAATGACAGGCATGACCCCTTGCACACCTTCCAACTGGGTGACTTAGTCCTTTTCTACCAACGTCAGCCTAGAGGTCATGAAAAAAAATTGGCACCAACTGGTTGGGGCCCTACAATGTCATTTATAAGCTGGCAACAAACACTCAATTTTAGAGGTCGTCCAAGGTACCATAGTAAACTGTGCACATCGTCACTTTCTCCGTCCATTTCCCCCCTTAAGCCAAGATCTAGAGGGGGCTTTGTTAAGATTTCTACCCAAATTGGAGATTAGATGTGTCAGCTGAAGGGAATCAAGCTCAATCCAACAAAATAGCCCAAACATTTATTGGGATAGTTCCAAAAAATCACAGCCTTCCAACATTGGGGATCAACCCTGACTTATGCAGTCAACTATTGCTCCCAAAAGCCTCCTAATCTCAGGGTTCAAACCTGATCCATACAGCAATCAAATTCTATCTGATCAAGATACCAGCCCGCCACAGAATCCACAATTGGTAACAAGTATAGATCTTAATTTGGAACGCCTAGAGATTTACTAATAAAACTCCGTGGTCTATAATATAATGATAATTTTTAAGCAAATATAAGCTACTCTATTTTTGCCATCTAAGTTAAATTGGCTTACCTTTATTATTTAGGGATGGACAATTAGTTAGAATTCACCACTCAAGAGATTTTATACTTAGCAAAGTCTTTCTGAATAAGAGAAGTATAAGTTTATAATCCAGCACCCAGGAACTTTGGGTCTCCTGGCCTTAAAAGAGAAAGACAATTGGTCTAAAACCCTTAGTCCTGACACCTCTTATCATTATTAATTCAATGATTAGAGGTTATAAAATACAGTGGTAGTAATGTGGGTAGTTCCTGCTACAGCTGAATCTTTATTTATTCGAGGTGGGCTGACCTGGGGACATAACACACTGATTAATGGGAAACAAAATGAATGGGAAAGGAAGATAAACTCTGGAAAACCTTCATGCATGGCATATGATAGACCAGGAACTCCATGTACTACCTTTGCTAATTGCTATCTCATTTCAGGGCATTAATGCGCAACACCAAAACAGTCATAATTGTCCCCTACCTATAGTTCCCGTACTGGAATCAAACTCAGGGAGGCAGCGGTAGAGGTCCCTACAGCTGAATCTTATAAGATAAGAAAAAATAATGATTTATATTAAGGAGGGCCAGGAGTGGTAACCGCTTTCTACACCCAGAAAGGCATCTAACAGTTCAAGGTCTTGCCTTTTGGTTTGAAGAACTTTCCCGTTGGTTGTTCAAAGGTTCATTAATACTGTCCTTGGAGAGCTTATGGGATCCTGCGCAATAGCCTACATGGATGGCATACTAGTCTTTTCCCCAGATGCAGAGGTCCACGCCCACCACCTTGTAGCTGTCATGGAGCGGATAGCACAGGCAAATCTTACTATAAAAGCTAGCAATGCAAGTTTTTTCAACCTAAAGTAGAGTTCTTAAGAAATATTGTCTTCTCTCCCGGCCACATGATTTCACTGATAAGAAAGCAGTCATCTGCTATTGGGCTACTCTCTCATTTCTCAAAAAGTTATGCAGCTTCTTTGGGACTTGTAACTTTCTTAAGTTCACCCTAAGCTATCTGAGTTAGCTGCCACTCTCTACACCACATCTAGGAAAAAGCTTTTCAGCTGGAACACAGAATGCAACGACACGTTCCACGCTGTTAAGTCCATATACTTGTCCAGTCCTGTTCTAGCACATGCAGACCCAAGCCATCCTTTTGTTGTCAATACTGATGAGTCTAAATTAGCAGTGAGAGCAGCTCTTCTGCAGGAAGAAGAAGACGGAGTGGAGCGTCCTGTTGCCTATTTATTTAAGAAGATATCCCTGTCTCAGCTTAGCTACGCCATCTATGAAAAGGAACTCCTTGCTTTTGTTGGGGCTGTAAAGCACTGGCGCAATTATTTGCATGGCTCTAGGTGGCCCTTTACTGTCTGCACTGACCACACAGATTTGATGTTTACCCCCCCAGAAGCTGACTCCTTACCAGTCCAGGTGGCTAGAGATCCTGTCCATGTTCAGCTTTCAGAACGGATACATTGAGGGTACCCAGATCATGTTGCCTGATGCCCTATCACGGAACCCTGCCTTTGACCTAGATCCAGCGCTAGTTTACAGCCATAATACCAAGTGTTGATTAAGCTGGAACTGGAGAAAAAAAAGTCCACATGCCAAACCCTTCTTTGCTTGTGATGGACCCCCTGGAAGGAGAGACTGGCACCCCTACCTGTGTTAGGCTGTTTCAGCTCCTGTCAGGAGACTACATTAAATTACACAAGCCTGTTAGTAGAATGGCGATCCACTGTACAAGAGCTACCAGCTGCTTGATGGGGTCAGCCTTTATCAAGGAAAATGGTGAGTACCACCTGAAACCTTAAGAGAAAAAAATGATCCATGAAGACTTTCTGATTCTGGTGGTTGACAAAAAAATAAACCTTAAACAACCATCAGATCGGGCTGATT
>JAKSZP010005010.1:0-12555 GCA_022478985.1 Massospora cicadina
AACTATAATTATCGCGGCAATAACAATTACAATTACCGTGATAGTCGCAATAATAGAGGAGATGGGGACAGACGACCCAATAATTATAGACATAACGTCAATTATATTTACTCCAGACCTCAAGGTAATCAGCGACGATACTACCCAAGGAGTCACCGATATGACAACCATTATGACCAATCTCGGCATGAAGACAACTATCCACATGATGGAAATTATAGGATAGCAGAACATAATACGGAGGATCGCACGGAAACAGTACAAAATCAACACAGTAATCAAAATGAAAATAGAGAAGAGGGGGTAAGCCCTCATTTAAACTAATAGAGGCAGTGAAAATTAATGAATACCCTTCACTGAACCGTAATCTTGGGGAACAACGACTAATAAATAAAATTAAGTGTAATCATAAAATAACCATAATTAATAACCACTATTTAAAGAATATCAGGAAGATTTATTGGAAGAGGATAAGAAACATGTAAACAGTAATAGTAATAACGAAATCATATATGTAACAGCAAAATTAAATGGGGTAAAATCTACCATAATGATAGATACTGGATCTAACATATCGTTGATAGACAGTATTGAACTTGAAAAAATCCAGCGAGAAGTCCAGTTACCCATACCGACCTTACCTGTCAATAATGTGATAATTATCGGAGCCACTGGGAGACAAAATAAAACAGTTAAAAAACAAGTATCGCTCGATCTTACCAATAATAATATGACCCTACCAATAGGATTCTTGGTCGCAACGGGATTACCGTTTAATGTATTGATTGGATGCGATGTATTGCGCCAGCATTCCGCAGTAATTGACTTGCATAAAGGTATAATATCTTTAACATCCGAAGAAGGATTATGGACAGCCGAATTAATTGACACTAATAGAACCGTTCCAGTTAACACCAAATGTCTAGCCATAAAAAGCTATTTTTGTAAGAAAAATAAAATACCAGAAGTCATTCAATATGAGGACGATGATCCCGAACTGTGGCAGAGTAAGTTGGAAGAGATCCGAGAATTCCAAAGGGAAAAAACTTGTAAACAAATAAGTAAGGTACAGGCCGAAAATTTAATTCAAATATATAATAAATACAAACATGTATTCTCCAATGCTCCAGGTAAAGTAAAAGGATATCAGTGTGTAATAAATTTTAAAGAACCAGTGAACTTTCGCAGAAAATCATACCCAATTGCTTATTCAATAAAAAACGAGGTCCGGAACGAGATTAATCGTATGATTCAAGATGACATAATAGAATATAGTCAATCACCATATACCAGTCCCATAGTGGCAGTCCCGAAAAAGAACGGAAAGGTGAGAATTTGCCTGGACGCTAGGGAAATAAATAAAATGATCATCAATGATAGGACTTCACCAGGCGAAATAGAAGAAATTTTAAAGAAATTCCACGGCATTAAATACATCAGCACTTGGGATACGGTATGCGGATACTGGCAGGTCGAACTACACCCAGATAGTAGAAAATACATGGCGTTCCTTTTTGACGGAAGGAACTATCAATTTAAAAGGCTACCTTTCGGACTAATTAATTCTGTTGCAATATTTGTAAAATGTATGGACCAAGTATTGGGACAAGAAACACTGCAGTTCACTACGGTCTATGTAGATGATTTACTTATAACTTCTTCACATTGGGATGAACATTGCGAGCGGGTGGAACAGGTACTGAGAAAATTATCTGAAAACAACATAACACTTAAGCTGAATAAATCTAAATTTATCGCCAATCAAGTAAAGTTTTTAGGTTTTAATTTGTCTGAGGAGGGTATCACACCTTCAACAGAAAAAGTAGAAGCAATTCAACTGTTCCCTACTCCAAAAAATAGAAAACAGCTACAATCCTTTTCTTGGAATTTGTAACTATTACCGAAAATTCCAAGATAACTATTCAGAAGTAACTGCCAAGTTTCAGAAACAATTATCATCCAAAGACAAGTGGGCATGGGGACCAGAACAAGATAAAATTCTGCAATTAATCAAGAAGAAATTTTTAGAAACAGTTATGTTGTACCACCCTGATTTTAACAAACGCTTTTATTTAAATTGTGATGCAAGCAATGTTAGCTTAGGAGCTACCCTATATCAAGAAGATAAAGAAGGACATCATATGGTAATCAGCTTCGCCAGCAGAGTGCTTAACAGCTGCGAACGCAATTATAACGTTACCGAGAAGGAGCTGCTAAGCGTAGTGTACGCATGCAATAAATTTAGAACTTATATACTCGGATACCCAGTGACCGTAAGAAGTGACCATAAATCAATTTCATTTCTAAAAAGATGTAAACTTAGTCATGGCCGGCTAACTAGATGGGTCCTTGCATTGCAAGAGTATTGCATTGATTGGGAATATATACCTGGAAGAAAGAATATAGCAGCCGATATCTTGTCCCGAATAAACATACAAGATCAATCATTCGAAGGAGAAAAGGAAGAGATTGCGAAGGTGTACCATGTCATTAAGAGTCGGAAGGATTTGGAGATTATTACAAATGAAATTAATCAACACCAAAAATCGGATCCCAAATTAATAAACATACGCCAGAAGATACAAAATGCTGATGAAGTTATTACTAAATATTACTGTATACATGATGACCGATTATTTATTAAGGTTACTCCTAAACAAATAAACTGGAAACTAGTAATTCCCACAGCTGTGGAAAACAAATTAATATTGGATTACCATGAACGATATGGACACATGGGAGCCATGAAAATCGTCAAAGCCCTGGAAGAACAAGTGTACATAAAAAATATAACCAGAAAGGTACAAAAATCTATACAGAGCATGTCACATCTGCCAGATGGTTAAACATAATAATGAGAAGAAGGAGGGAGTCATGATCCCTATAACATCCAAATATAAGCTGGAGAAAGTATTTCTAGATATATGTGGGCCATTCCCACGCAGTGGAGGAAACCACAGATATAAATTCATAATAATTATTTTTGATCATTTTTCCAAATACACTAAACTTATGCTATTAGCAGAGCCACGACCAAGAAAATTCTGGAAATAGTCATCGGACGTTACATAACAGAGGTTGGTAAACCGTCATCTATTATCACTGATCATGGTACGCAATTCAAGGGCTATAAATGGAGAAATAATCTTTTAAAACACAACATTAGAACATATAAGACTTCAGTATACCACCCCAGCAGTAATCCGGCAGAACGTGTATTGAGGGAAGTTGGCAGAATACTCCGAACTTACTGTCATGACCAACAGAGAAGGTGGTACGAATACTTGTCACTAACCGAAGAATTTTTAAATATATCTTACCATCAGTCCATTGAAAATACCCCATATACTGTTATGTTTGAAAGGCTTCCACCTAGAGAAATCCAGGATATTATAAACTTTCCAAATAACCCAGAATATCAATTTGAAACAGTTAAATTTTATAACCGAGTAATGGAAAAGGCGGAAATGAAGAAAAGAAAATATGAAAAGAATAACCCAAAACCAATTAAGTACCAAGTGGGTGAGAAAATATTAATAAGAAACAGGGAGCTACCAAGCACTCTAGAAGGAATAACTAAAAAATTATTATTATTATATACTGGGCCATATGTGATAACAAAAAATAATAATAACAATACGTATGAAATAATGAACCCTATCACGAAAAGGATTAAGGGAACATACAACCAAGAGTCCATAAAGAAAATAATGAATAAATAAAAATAATAAGAATAAATTTATTACCAGTCTTAAAATAAGAACAACTTAATTTTAAAAAGAAATTTTGAATACTACCACTAAATTCTAAAAAATAAGAACACTTATTATCGATTTTGAAGAAAAAAGAATTTTTTGAACAATATTAAATAAATAGAAAACAGAAGAAAATGTCATTCAAAAGAAAAGTGTGAATCAAATGAATAACTGAATTATTATATATAGTTATGAAGAAGGTATTAAGAAGAGTTAATAAAACCCCAAGATTACAGAAGAAAACCAGAATTATTACTACATGTCTACAAAGAAATATTATGAATAAGGAATAATGAAACCCCAAGATAAAAATTTTTTTTATCATCAAATATACCTATGCAAAATAATAAAAGAAAAATAATATGACCTAAAATACCTACCGCATTGCCAAGTGAAATGAACAACCTCAATAAACGATTGATTGTGACCAATGTAATATTAAAGAGAACAAGAAAAAATGTTTATCAACATAATTCATTGAAATATAACCAGCCAAAGTAATGAAATAAGATAAGAAAAATAATAGTTGAGCTAATGACTGTAACTACACTGAAATTCAGTAATAGTAATAATCAAAACAATTACAAGTTAGAAAATATTGGAATTAGAAGAACAAATGAAGAAGATACTTAGCGTTATTATCACAACAAGAAAGAAGAACAAAACTAATTACAAATAATGACTGTCAGAATTATTATCAGAAAATGTTTAAGGAAAATAAAATGGAATCACAAAGTATGAAAAGATAGGAATAATTAAATATAAAAGCAACAATGTAAAAAATTCCCAAATGTTTATTATTAATTAATTAAGAAGATTATTATGAGATTATTATATTTTTATAGCTGACTGTAGATGAATTCCAGCAGTACTATATTAAAGTGTAGTGTGGACAGCAGAGTATGAAGCCAAACAGTGCCTCTCTGAACTGTACCAACGCACATATTAGGGATTGTTAGGGAAATTAAATATTTAAGGAATATTAGAATCGTTGCAAGAATGACATCAAATTCCAGAAAAGAATGACGAAGAAAACAGAAGGAAAATAGCTGACAGAAGAATAATTGAGAAATACAGTGATTGCAGTAACTAGAAGTAGAAGAGATGTGAACCTAAAGTATCATTGAATATTGTAGCCAACTATCAACAAATACTGTTTAAAGAAAATTATATATGACCAAGAATGTTAATAGGAATAATGAAATGTTATTAAATAAAGAATTATGAATACTAGTCTAACAAAGTTACATTGAGAATCCCATCGTTAACCATTAATGTTGATATGAAGAAAAGGCATGTGAAAAAATACAAGTTTACTTGACCTAAATTACATTCAGGTAAATTAAACTTTTTTAGGAGGGGAGCATATGTAACGCAACAGAAATGCGGTCCTCAACGTTACATAAATAGAAATATTAGAAATATAATAAGTAAATAAATATTTAACTCCCATGATAATACAAAGGTCTAATAAATACATTTATAATTATATATAAAAATGAATAAGGATGCAAGGTAGGATAACAATAAAAAACAAACCTGTAAAATAGACAATAGTAAGAAATCAATGTTCAGTGAAAAGTAAATAAATCAAATATACTGATAAGAATTGTAAAAAAGAAACCAATACAGAAAATGTTAAAGTAAATGACAGTGAAATTAGATAAAAATGAGTCAATAATTTACATTACTAGTTAATCGAAAGTAATGATTCTGAATTGAATGATGTTATTTTGTTACCATGAATGTTATGTTAAAGTTTGTGTTAGATTATGCAAATTACTTGTTGATGTAATAGAAAGTAATGAAGCAAAATGTATTATTTGATTACTGTTGTAGAAAGGTGGAGGAAAGCAGTTAATTAGTGTTAATGGATCTCAATTTTCTTATATGTGATCCATAGATCAAGATAAAGTTGTTGTTAGTTATAAAAAGAATAATTATTTGTGTAAATGTTAATAGTTAAGGTTTGATTATGTGTATAAACTTATGTAAAAAGGCTATAGTTGTTAACCAGTTATAATCAAAGGTAGGTCCATATACAATAAAAGGCCTAACAGCCAATAACACTATATAACAACTCAAAACATAAAGGTTAGGTAAAGAAGTTAATAATAATTAATGAATATAGTTCAAGGAGTTAGAAAAAACATTTGATAATTAATAATATATAATAAACCAACTCAATATAAACAAATTATGATAATGCCATAGTGCAATGATATCGATTGATAACGTTTGATATCGGAAAAATAATAAATATAAAAGAAACAGACTAAGATGAAAAACCAGCAGAATATATGTAGAAATTAGTAAACAAACTATAAATAAAGTTATATTCCGATATAATGGAAGTTTAATAAGGAATGGAAGAAAAATATATGAAATAATCACTATATACAAAACATTGAAAAAGAATAAAAATAAATTTGTTGCTAGGGACAACAAAAATTAATATAATTTGTTGATTTTGATTATTGCAATTTATGATCTGAACGTGATGAGATTAAAAAACCAAAGAAATGGTTAATATAATTCAAAATATTCTAAATTATTTAAATACAGTTACAAATCACAATATATTAATAATTAATTGTCTTGAATTATGCCAGCAACATTTAACCAAATTGTATAATGGTACAGTATCACAATAATAATAAATAATTGAGTTCCACAAGGAAGGACTTGGATTGTCCCATATCAGATCAAGAAAAAGAATTAATGATGATATTAACCAAATATAAAGAACTAACTGTGTAACTAATAATACTACACACCACACTGAAAAATCATAACCTTTTAAATACATTGGAACATCACTATTTACTTCATACGATAGAAGAACGTATTTGGATCCAGAATTTGCAGAAGAACACAATCACAAGTCTGGCCGTAAATAAACCAAGGGAGCTGTATTTCCGAGTTAACCAGGACAAGGATTCCACTTTATTGAACCGAAAGAAAAGAATAAAGATCATCATCTCCATTCTGAGACACAGACGAGGTTATCGAGGTTAAAAACCAACTGCCTACCAGAGTTGCTTCGTTCTAGTCTGGTAAATTACAATTGTATAAATCATATTAACAACACAACACTTCAAATTTGTAATATCTTGCATTCTTATCTATGTATTTTTAATCTTCCCCACAGTTACAAGAACCTTCACACCCTGAATTAAATTAATACAAAAAAAACAAAATATATAACTGAATATAAAATAAAATATTGGACCGAACAATAATCGATTCACGCAACATATAGCCTTTTGTATGTCAGTTAGAACCAATCTTATTTAATGTTAAAGAAGTGAATAAATAAAGAAACCTTGTATAATTTCAAAATCTTATTATTTGGGTATTATTTAATGAGTTGGGAATAAAAAGTAACTGACTAAGTGTATAATAATTGGTTACCGTAAACAGTGAATTAACCTATAAGTTTCGTTGTCCCGGAACTGCAGCGCTTGTTGCGGAATTCTCCGACACCAAAGAGAAGAGCATTAAATACAAAATTTCACATAATTCTCTGCAAGGTATACTAGGGCTGAGCGAAATTATAGAATAACACATTAATTATTTAAGTTACAAGTCACACTAACACTGGTATTTTTTAGAGAGATAAGTTAATATTAATTAACGAAATTACTATATCCCACAACTCCAAATATCCAGATATCTAAGAAATTGAATTAAATTAACACAATCAAGAGAGAGGAGAGACAGAGAACATACCCGTTATAGCAATAGGTTTACATTGTGTGAACAAATAGGCTTACAAATTGACCCAAGAGAGAGAGAACGATATAACAAATTAACGACGCACGGCTATAACAAATTGGCGCTCAACTAGTGTAGGGCTTAAGTTAAGTAACTATAATTATATTAATATTACTTAACCAGAGCAGGCAACTGTGGGAGAATAAAAATGCATGATACCAGAGGTAGATCAAAGATGAGGGCAGAAGAAACGGAGAAGGAAGAAGATGAACAAGAACAGGAAATAGAACTAATAACAGATAGTGAAATGGAACAACAGACAGACGAAATAACGGAAACTGAAATAATTATGGACAAGGAAAAGGGAGTAATGGAAGAAGATGCCCAAGGGGACCAACCAGATAAAGCCCAACAAAAAGAAAGAGTTGGAGTATGCAGGAGATGATGAAATTTATGGCAGAAAAAAAGAGAGGAAAACTCAAAGAGGAAATTAAGGAAAAATCAAGGAAAAACAAATGAGGAAAACAAGGAGAATTTAGGAAAAGGAAAAGGAAAATTCGATAAAACAAATGAGGAAATTAAAGAAACCTCAAAACAAATGAACGAAAGATTAAACCAAATTCACGAAAGGTTAGATAGGAATGATGAGGGTTTAAAACAAATGAAGGAAGACATCTTACAAATACATGAAGAAAATTTAAGGCAAATTAATGAAAAAATTGAAAATCTTCATGTGACAATTAACCAGAAGGTGGACCAAAATAATGAGGAAAGAAAATTAGAAATAGCCAAAACAAATGAAGGGTTAGAAAAAACTAACGAAACAATAGTACAGGTTCGTGAAGAATTACAAAATAAAATTAATGACATAAAAATTGAGAATAAAACATTGGTCGAAGAAATCCAACAGGAAACTGTCGAAAAATATGAGCAAATTAAAAACGAAGTACATCAGGTACGGGAAGAGAATAAGGAAGGTATTACGCAAATACAGACAGACATGGGCGAACGACTCGAAAGAGTCTATGGCAATTTAAACAGTATGGAAGGTCAAATTAATACCAGTAAAAATAAAATAGAGGAAATTAGTAGACGTGAATTACAATTACAAGAAGAAGTAGATTCATGGCGGGATAGGACATGCCAACATAGTCATACAAATAACCACGAGAACAGAGAATCGATTAATTTTCGTAATTACAAGCGCAATCCGATGGAATTTTTAAAGAGATTGGAAGAGGTGATCACAAGAAATAGAGAAAATCGCTGGAGTATTATACGCAGTATGATTGATGAAACGTTTAAAGATACTTATGATAATTGGTGGACAGCGGTGCGCCCGGATATACTGGACATGACTGAGTTCAAAAAACAATTTAAAGAGAAGTATTGGTCGGAATCGACCCAGAACATGATTAGGAATAATTTGAGTAACGGTCGATACGAAACAAACATAGGCCAGTCTCCTACTTCATACTTTCTAGGAAAAGTATGTATGGCACGGAACTTAGAGCCCAGAATTCCCGAAGAATGTTTGGTGATACAACTATCCTACCATTACGAGGAAGGGATAAAAAATGCACGTATGTGTAGTCAAATCAAAACGATTCCAGCCATGGCCAAATTCTTGGAGAATTATGAGCACGAGAACCAATACCAAAGAAATAGAATGTTAAATTATAAATATCAGAAGTATAATAATAACGCGCCACCAACCAATTCTCATAATAATGATCACAATCGACCTGCGCAGAACGTTAATGCTAATAGAACACAAAATGAGCACACGAATAATAATTCCAGGAACTATAATTATCGTGGCAATAATAATTATAATTACCGCGATAGTCGCAATAATAGAGGAGATGGGGACAGACGACCCAATAATTATAGACATAACGTCAATTATATTTACTCCAGACCTCAAGGTAATCAGCGACGGTATTACCCAAGGAGTCACCGATATGACAACCATTATGACCAGTCCCGGCGTGAAGACAACTGAAATATTAATGAATAAATTCTAAAAATAATAAGAACAACTTATTACCAGTCTTGAAGAGAAAATACTTGGAATTTAAAAGAATTTGAGTTGAATACTACCACTAAATTCTAAAATACAATAAGAACCACTTATTATCGATTTTGAAGAAAAAAACACTTGTAAATAAAAGAGAATTTTTGAAGAAATAAAATAAATATAAAAATGTCATTCAAAATGAAGTAAGTCTGAATTAAAAATAGTTAAAAGTTTATAAAGAAGTGTAATGAAAATAATGAATAACAAACCCCAAGATTACAGAAGAAAACAAGAATTATTATTAAATGTTATAAAGAAATAGTGTGAATAATGAATAACAAACCCCAAGATTACAGAAGAAAGCGAGAATTATTATTAAATGTTTATAAAGAAATAGTGTGAATAATGAATAATGAAACCCCAAGATTACAGAAGAAAACGAGAATTATTATTAAATGTGTATAAAGAAATAGTGTGAATAATGAATAATGAAACCCCAAGATAAAAGTTTTTACCTCAAATCTACCTATGCAAAATAAAGAAAAAAAAATCATATGACCTAAAATATATACTACATTGCCACATGATGGAACAACTTCAGTAAACGATTGAATGTAACCAATATAATGTTAAAGAAGACAAGAAAGAAAGAGTATTTATGAACATAATTCATTGAAAAATAAACAGCCAAAATAATGAAATACGATAAGAAGAAGAATAGTTAAGCTAAGGAATATATTTAGTCAGAAATACAATTATAATGATCATCACACAACAACTATTTAAAAAATATTGAGATCAGAGAAAAAAACAAATGAAGAAGATACTTAGCATTACAATCACAACAAAAATGAAAACAAAAATGATTACAAATGATAACTGTCAAAGTCAATATCAAAGAATGTTTAAGGAATTAAAATGGAATCACGAAATATGAAGAATAGTAATGAAGAAATATAAATGCAACAAAGAAAAAAAAATCTTTTCCCAAATATTTATTATTAAATAATTAAAGAGATTATTAGGAGATTATTATTATATTTTATAGCTGACTGTAGATGAATTCCAGCAGTACTATATTAAGATGTGGTGGGGCAGCAGAGTATGAAGCCAAACAGTGCCTCTCTGAACTGTACCAACGCATGTGTTAGGGATTGTTAGGGAAATTAAATATTTAAGGAATATTAGAATAGTTGCAAGAATAAATTCAGTTTCCAAAAGAGTAGGACGAAGAAAACAGAAAGAAATGAGTTGACAGAAGAATAATTGAGAAATACAGTGATTATAGTAATTATAAGTAGAAGAGAGATGTAAAACTAATGTATCATTGAATATTGTAGCCAACTATCAACAAATAATGTTTACAGAAAATAAAAATGATCAAGAATGTTAATTAAAATGATGAAATGTTATTAAATAAAAAGAAGTATTAATACTAGTCTAATGAAGTTACATTGAGAATCCCATCGTCAACCATTAACAATGAAATGAAGAAAAGGCATGTGAAAAAGACAAGTTTATTTGACCTAAACTTCATTCAGGTAAACTAAACTTTTTTAGGAGGGGGAGCATATGTAACGCAACAGAAATGCTAGCATCATGTTACATAAAATTATATTAACAGAATAATAAACAAGTCAATATCTAACCCCATGATAAAACAAAGAGTCTAATAATTACATTTATAATTATAGATAAAGATAAATAAGGATGCAAGGTAGTATTAACGAGAATAAACAAACCTGTAAGTTAGATAATAGTTAATGATCTATGTTCAGTGATATATGTGATACTGATGAGAAGTGTAAGAAAGAATAGTACAGAAATTGTCAAAGTAAAAATGAAACAATAATTTACTTTATAGCAATAGCAAGTAAGGATTTTGAGTTAAATGATATTATTTTGTGACAACAAATGTTATGATAAAGTTTATGTTATGTTATACCAATTATGTGTTGAGTTAATGAAAGGTAATGAAACAAGATGTATTATTCAATTACTGTTGTAGAATGATGTGTGAAGCAGCTAGTTAGCGTTAATAGATTTGAATTTTCTTATATGTGATCCATAGATCAAGATAAAATTGTTATTAGATATGAAAAAATAATTGTTTATGTAAATGTTAATAGTTAAGATTTGATTATATGTATGAATTTATGTAAAAGGGCTATAGATGTTTACCAGTTATAAACACAGGTAGATCCGTTTACAATAAAAGGCCTAACAGCCAAAAACACTATATAACCACTCATAACATAAAGGTTAGGTACATAAATTAATAATAATTAATGAATACGGTTTGAAGAGCTAGAAAAAACATTAAATTAGTAATGATATATAATAAACCATAAAATTTATACAAATTATGATAATGCCACAATGCCATGATATCGATTGATAACGTTTAATATCGAAGAAGGTAATAAATATAAAAGAAACAGGCTCATATCAAAAAACCAGCAGAATATGTGTAGAAAATAATAAACCAACTATCGGTAAAGTTATATTCCGATATGATAGCAAATTAATAAGGAATAGACAAAAAATATATGAAATAAACACTATATACAAAACATGGAGAAGGAAGAAAAATAATGGGTTGCTATGGACTACAGGAAATGAAGAAGTTGTTGATTTTCAATTATTGCCTTTTATGATCTGAATGTGATGAGATTAAAAAACCTAAGAAATGTCTAATATAATCGGAATATTCTAAATTATTTGATACTATTATAAACACAAAATACTAATGATAATATTCTTGACTCTTGCCAGTACAGTTTAACCAAACAAGACTATAGTATGAAATCACAATAAAAAATAAATAACTGGGTTCTACAAGGAAGGACTTGAATTGTCCCATATCCGAAAGGAATTGACGATATATTAAACCCAATATAAAGAGTTAACTGTATCACAACCAATAATATACACTACACTGGAACTCATAACCTTTCAAATACACGGAACATCACTAATTGCTTCAACCGAGAGAAGAACGTATTTGGATCCAGGAATTGCAGAAGGAGCATCAATCGGGCTGTAAATCAATCCAGGTGGACA
>JAKSZP010005011.1:0-12509 GCA_022478985.1 Massospora cicadina
TGGGCTTGCGGCTGCACCCCACTAGAATTGAAAACAAACCCCGATGTTCCAACTCTTTCTTGAAGAAGGGGCCTTACTTGGTTTGGTCTTCAGGTTAGCCACAGACATTCTTTTAAAGACTTTTTCCCAAGTGGTGTAAATGGTCAGTAAATGTCCTACTGAACACATTTATATCATCCAGGTACACCAGGAAGCATGACAACTTCAGGTCATTTAATATAGCGTCCATGGCCCCCGGGGAATCACAACCATTAAAAGACCTTGGGCATCCTTTCAGTTAATGCACCCCTTTTCGTGGTAATGGTCACACATTTCTACTGGTCTTCTGTTGGCAAACAATTTCCCTATCCCATTATTAAATCCATTGTGTAGAAATATGTTCTTCTCCCAATCAATCTAAGGCATTTCAATTTATGCAATGGATATTAATCCTTCTTTTTCCTTATTCAGCTTCCATTAATTAATCAGCACCCAATTTAGCCATCCTTCTTCTTCATGACGGATATGTCTCACCTGGGGACTATGATTAACTAGAAGCCCAGCTTCACTATTTTAAAATTTCCCTCCCTACCACTTCAGCCACCTTCAACCATCAAATAAGTCTCATTTTTATTAAATTTTCTAGGGTCAACTTTTGGATTACTTTCCCTTGAAACCCCCATATCATGGTTGTCCGGGGAAAAAATTTTTGATATTTGTCAAATAATTTGAGAAATCCCCCTGCTGTCTGTCCATCAGTCAGCGAGCTGCTCTTGGTGACAAATAGATTGATGTTTTTGGCCACCCCTCTGGTATTACTATTTAATTGAGGGTCCCAAAATCTGGAAGGTCTAATTCAGTACAGTTTAATTTAAAAAAAGTGATGATCTGATTCTTCTAAATATTCACGTTTTTCACCCAAATTTGCCAGAAAAACTAAAAAATTTATCCATGGTCTGGCATAATTATTCCAGGAGCCACACAAGGCTCTACTCTGGGCTTCTTCCAGGGGCTTCTAACTTCTCCATACAGCAGCCAGTAATCTCCAATGTAACCTGTGTTGATATAAATTTTTGATCCCAATGGTAGGGTTTAAAAACTTTATCCTCAGGGGAATTCCCCAATTTTCCAGGACTTCCATCAGTATTTCTTATCCCTTTTAGCCAACTAATTGATAACAAATTGGTAAAATCTGTCATTGTAGATCAGATTGATGTTTTTCCCCTTTGTCAGTGGGCCCCATCTTTTTTGATAAACCAATGGTGACTTTGACCCCAAATGAAAAAATATTATCTTCAAAGTTTCATTTAATTCTGTACTTTCAGAAACTATCCCAATCAGAATATCATATTTTTAAAATTATTGTTGGGGAGAAAATGATCCAAATCTGAGTGGCAAAAACGCTTTGCTCCAAGAAAAAGGGTTTTATTAGCCCAGTTGTCCCATCTTCTTTCTCGTATTCTAAATTGGGTGAGATCCTCATCTTCTTCACCAGCTTGGTTGAGACAATATTAATAACGCTCCATTGTCAACTATCACCCATACTGTACTTGATTAACCAGTATTTAATATATGTATACCAGAGTATTGTAATATCTACTGAGTGTATAGTAACATTATTTGCCAAATCAAGGGTGTGAATAATTTATGCTGATAGATCTGGAAATGATTCCCTTTGATATCACTAATGAGGATAGACATTTGCCTCATCAAATTTGACCTCGGTCAATTATTCTAATTTTGCAGCTTGAATCTTGTTTGCTAGTTGTCATGCATATGGCTGAGCAATTTCTAAATTATTTTGGGGTCCCCCCTTTTGTCCAGATCTGGTTACTGCATTAACACCCAAATTGACCACTTGATACAGTTGATCCTGCATGTCATTGTCAAAAAAAAGATCATAACATCAACTTCTTCATGCAAGATACATAACAGGTTTATCCCATCTCTAGACTGTTCTACATCTATGTTCCCCTTTTCCCTGACTCCTGTCAGGGTTTGTCCTTTTCCCCTGACACATTGATCTGTTCCTTTGGCTTCTTGCATTGAAAAGCAATTTCCTTCCCCTCCACACTGATAACACATTTATCTTTTTTTTAAATTTCCCTGAACTCCTCGGGCTTACTTCCCACCATGGTTCAATTATTGGACCCCCTTAGCGCTCTCAGTCTTATTTGTAGGATTCAGATTTTACACTGGATGTCAGATTCTGGTGATTATTGAAAATAAATCTTCAAAACATCAGATCGGGCCAATTATCCTTTCAACGCTTGAGCTAACGCCTATTGCAATTATACAACTTGGGCTAAATATCTCAACAATTTGATCAAGAATTTATCAGGCGCTCAGCCTGAATATGATTGCATATTGTGGCCATTCTAATGAAAAAAATTCAGCAATTGGTCCCAAATATCAAAACACAAATTATTCAATTGTATACAAAATTTTTTGGGGGATGACCCAAAGTTACATTTAAAAGTCCCATGGGCAATTAAATGAAAAAAAAACATTATCAATTTTCCACCCTAGGGCGAAAATTTGTATGTCAATATGCATAATTGGCATGATAACACTTATGTGGACGGTAAAAAGGGGTTACTTAGTGCTATCAAGGAAGGGCCCCCGACGTCCCAATTAGGGGTGCGTAAATTCTTTAATTGAGGCCAAAAATTTCACAGAAGGTGTGTTTTGTCAGCATTGATGAAACTGAAATCCTTAAGATCTTAGGACAACTTTGCATGCTTTTATTGCAATTTTTTTGAAATCCTCCCAATTTTGAGAGTATTTCCCCCCTAAACCCTAAAAAAAGTTTCAGTAAAAGGCTGAGATGAGTGGCAAATTAGCTGTTAAAATTTTGTTGGATGTGGCCAGGAGATGCCCTAGGGTATAAATACCAGGCCTGGCCAATTACCATTATCATAAAAAAATCTTATATTAAAGTTGTATTTATTTCATCACTTTCCTAATTTTCCCATCAAACCTTTTTTTGGGAGAAAAGTGTCAACCAACGGGACGGATTAAAACCCAGTTTGTATTTTACTTTATTGGACAAAGTTCCCAATTATGAAGGAAATATTATGCCTGAAATTGGCCAGAAATGAGGAAAATTTTAAATGGGCCCTGTGAGTTGTTAAACAGTTTGAACCCCCAAAACACGGCACTATTGAGGATCTAACATCAGAACTTCAGCTCAAGTAGACATGTGGATTTTAAACCAAGGAGGATCCTCAGATTTTGACAACTGGTGCTCACTCAAAACTGGTGACACTCTCCAATATGGATTCTAGAAAAATTTCCCTGGCAGAATTGGCTAGATGAACCAACAACATTAATATGGAAACTAGAGTCAAGGCCATCTCGTATTATTCCCCAGTCAACATGGCTCCACAACTGGTACCTCCTACAACCATAATCTTGTCAACGGGGGGGGAGCTCATCAAAAATCAGTCGTCCTGTATAGGGATGAGGATGATGCCTTAAGCAACAAGGGTTTTTCAAAAATTTGAACGGTTGTGTCAAGATTGCAGGCCAGAAACACTGAAATTACTCAGGAAATCTGGGAACTCAGAATGCAATTATCACCTGCAAATTCCTGAGTAGATAGTATGGGAAAAGACATTAAGAGTATAGCATCTAATCAAGCTTTACCGAAGGACATGACATCCTCAAAAACAAAGCAGCTGATGCTCACCCAGCTTTGAAAAAAGAAAGTAGAAAAAAGCTCTGTCCATTTAAAAAACAGTTTAAAAAAACTAAGGGCCAAATTCAGGCATCAAAAGCCAGTAGTTCAGAGCAATATTATGCAACTAAATAAAGAAATTGACACCAATGCAGAAACAATATCTCAAACATCTGTGCATCCCTTTGGTACTGGCAGTAATCCGACTCCAGACACCTCCTAATTGGAAAGAGGGCCAATTATGAGCGACGATACACCAAACCCCAAGAAGAAGCACAACCCCTTTTCTGAAACGGGGCGAGATGATTTCAAACCTTGAATCTACCCGAGGTTGATAAGAATGGAAACGTTCACTTTTCCAAAGTTTTAAAAAAGCAATGAGAGGAGCATCAGACCATTCTAAAGGATCAGCACTGATTAACTCACTTCCAATGCCCATAGCTGTGACCCTGTCATGCCCTATTTGGGTGACAATTGGTCCTATATGGATGCTAAAATGCACAACTAAACAGTTTGGAGGGCCTTTGAGAAACCAGAAACTCAAAAAGAGAGCTTTTAATATAGAATTCAAACAGAATGAGACTATTAAGTACTTTGCGGATAGATTCTTCCATGAGGCACAATGTGTGGGTGCAATGCAATAGATAAGTTTGACGCCAAGATTGCATTAGAGCACGCAATTATGCCCTTCCGTGAACTGCACAATGTCATATTGCCTGCATTCAATGGAAGCTTGGAAATATAAGACCTCACCAATTACTTGAGAAGATGTTCCCATAATTTCAACACACCTAATCAGTCCAAAGATCAGCAAAAATCTCACTTTTGGGCCTAAAAAAACAACATAGTGTATGACAAGGGGAAAAATTTTAAAATATGAATCAAAAATTTGAGCAAAAACAGCAAACAGGGCCGATAACATGCTACAAATGTGATCAAATAGGGCACTTTGGTAATCAATGCTACAGATGGTCTAACAAAAAGCCTGGGGTCAACTTTGCTCTAGAATTAACAGTGACAGTGAGGCGGGGGAAAGAGCAGGTGGAGAAGAGGCAGAATGCTCTAACTCCACAGATTTTCAAACTGTTCCACTTGACCCCGATGAGCTCCTTAGGGCTGAAGATGTTGCTGAAAATAACCTCAACTGTATCGGGGCTAATAATGTTATGATGGTCACTACTTGCCCACCAAAAGCAACTAAACCCGAAAATAACCAAAGAAGCCCAATCAGAGGTATCAAAACCTTACGCAAAGCAAATTAATGACCAGGGTTTGGACCCAAACCCCAGTGTTCAACTGATTTACCTAAGCTTAACAGCATTCAAGTGGCTATTCCCATAAAGCCTTATAAGAAAACTTCCCAGATATCTGCTCAAGCCTGAAAGCACACCTGGAATTGGGCAACAGCCACAGCATTCACACAATCAATATTTTGAAAACTATTATGAATGTAATTATGTGGACATAGCAGGAACAAGGTGCAAGTTTGGGCCATTGTTGATGGGCGCTCCTATCAATATATCAGCACAAGTCTTGGTTTAAAAAAACAAAAAATTGCGCCCGATTTGCCCACTGCCAAGGATATGGAACCTCTGGAGCGCATACCACCAAATTGCTGGGTGCCCAAAACCCTACCACCCGATTTATCCATTGTGTAACATCACATGCCATAGTGTTCCAAATACAAACATGATACCCTAATTGGGACTGATTTCCTAAGAAGATAGGAGTTGTTACCAATCCTATGGACATCTCTCACCATTCTTGGCCAGACTATTCCACTTTACTATAACAGGGATAAGGAATTGAAAAAAAGAAACCCAGTCTATTCATAAATCTTCAAAGATGGAGTCATCCCAATTGAGTATTTTAAGATCAGTAAAAGATAAAACCACTTCCCACTCAGATTGAGGAGTCAAATGGCATGCCACTTTGATTAAATCAGACCATCACAAACCCACCATAAAACAAGTAATTGTCCCAACGGGACTAAAAATTAATATCCTGGAAGGACTTTATATGTGATTTATATCAACCATGGTCAAATTTGATTAGAACCAAACATTGCCTCTGGTATTATCATTACAGGCCACATAGAAATACATATCTTGTGTGAAAACCTGCAAAATCAGTCCATTTCCATCAGGAGACATTAAATAACGCTTTTCTGCATCTTTTTCCCACCACGGAAATTCAATCATTCCATGGGTTTAGAACTTTTTTTCAATTAAGACTCCCCAAAAGGACCCAAATCAGCATAATTAATGTTGTTTCTTGGCGATTTGCAACCACAACTCTAAGAAAAGGCCAAGCTCAGGAGGTATTTTAAAATATAGGGAAATATTCCCCAAGATGATTTTGACGGGGTTTTAAGATTCACCCAAAATTAAACTGGGGATCAAAAACCGTTTGATTACGCCCAATTAGATGTCAAAATTATCAGAAGAAGCAGTATCCAAGGAGATTAAGGAACTCCCCAATCTTGGCATGCTAGTCCCTTCAAAAAATCCATGGGCAGCACCAATTTTAATAAAAGAAGGATGGAAGCAACTGAGTAGTCATCGACTATTTATAGTTAAACAACATCACCAAAAAGGACTCATACCCACTGACACAAATTGATGAAGCCTTGGATAGGCTAGAGGGCGTGAAGTTCTTCTCAGCAATGGATCTTTTCAGCAGATATTGGCAAATAGATCTTCCCAAAGAGGAGGGAAGAAATTTTTAATCATAACCCAAAAGGGGCCCATTCCAGCCAATGAGAATGCCTCAAGGGCTCTGCAACACCCCCGGCTACATTCCAACGGGCAATGGGCAAAATCCTAGGGGATTTTAAAAAAGTCATGTGTACTAGTGTAACTTGATGATATCAACGTTTTTTAGCCCACTTTTTACGACCATTAAACACTTAGGGAGGTTTTCAAAAGGCTAGCTGGCAAACTTGAAAATCAAGCCCAGGAAATGTCAGTTTTTAAAATTCAACTGGAATACCCCAGATTTGTGATACATTGTGGGGCTTTTGGGCCCCCAAACCCCCTAAGTTGGATGCCATCTCCAAAAAGAAATGGCCCAAATCCCAAACGCAATATTCAAGTATTTTGGCAGATTGGCACTATCACCAATTTATTGCTGACTTTTCAAACTTGGAAAGCCGCTCTTCTATTTTCTTGAAAATAAGGTCCCATTTGACTGGATTCCAGCTTTCCGGATGCGTTTGACTAACTCCTCAGCCCTATTAAGCGCACCTATTCCTCGATATCTGGACTTTGATCTTAAATTTATCATCCAAACTGATGCATCCAGAACAGCAGTGGGGGCCGTGTTATCCCAAGTTGGAGAAGACGGTGAGGAACATCCATTGCCTTTCGGGGCCTTAAACGTTCATGAAAGGAACTAAACAGTGACTGAAAGAGAATGCTTAGCTGTCATATATGATTTCAAGCAATTCTGGGTCTACCTTCATGGTACTCAATCAAAGTTGTTACCAATCATTTCCCTAAGATGGTTGAATAATTAAAGAACCTGAGGGCCGATTAGCCCCTGGGCATTAAAGCTTCAAGCCTATGACTACACCATCAAACATCAAGTGGGTGAAAAACACCAAAACGCTGACTGTCTATCCTGAATACCCACCATTGCAACACTTAGTCAGAATGCCGAGAGTTGTTTATAAAAAAAAGATCACTGGGGAGTATCAAAATGAGCCCAAATATGTCCAAAAATACTATTGGATCTATGAAAAAAAACAACCATTGAAAATGGGGTGCTTTACAAGATCATCGAGGACAAAAAGTTTTTTTTTTCCAATACCATTGGCCCAAACAGACCTAAAAATGGCATTCATAAGGCCATAGGGCATGGAGATTCAAGAAGACAAAAGAGCATCTTAAGCAATTCTACTACTGGGAGTCAATGCATTTTGACATCCAAGAAATGCTAGAATGCTGTGCAAGTTCCCGGGCAAAAAAAAATCCAAAAAGCACATCTTACTAGCTTGTTCAGTTCAACTTTGCCTGGGGGGAAAATCGACTTTTTGCCTCTAGTGGGAGGCTAATCAGTATGAAAACTGGTCAGCCCTTTCCATTTTACCATAGGCGTTGGGGGTAGCAGCGCCGGCTAACCCTTGGCATGTCACCCGCCATTTTGGGGATCCCCTAGCCTAAACCCCAATAACGAAATAAATATAAACTTATTACAAAAAGGGAAATATGCAAAGGGAGATATTTATTGGGAAAGGGAAACGAAATTTATACTATTTTCAAAAGGGCCCGCGCACATCGCTGAACTATCAGCTCTTCCGCTGGTTCTTCCAGCCAACCACTTCTCTTCTTCTTCTTCTCTATTTACATTATTCTTCCCTGGTGTTGACCCTCTCACTCTATCCTTCCCGATGTCCAAATTAGTTTTGGTTCATCCTCAGCCTTAAATCTCCGTTGAATCATATAAATAATTACTTCAATTAAACGTCAAATTTGTAATTGACCTTAAAGTTGATATAAATGTGCCAGAAACTACTGGTCCTCGCTTGATTTGGAATATCTCAGCATCTTGCTGACATCTATTCTTGCCTTATCTTGATAAAAAAATGAGGCACCGGAAACAACCTCAGCTGCCTCAAACTCATTATTGTTGGATCTGTCAACATTGGATCAGTACAGGCAGCAAACATTCAAAGGCAATACATCAGCTTTCTGCCGGAAATTCAAAATGGACCATGAATGGCTGTTGGCATCAACTTCTGATTCTGCTGACAGATTGGACCATCCTCAGCTATTAGTCGCCAGTGATCCTTCTACTAATTTGGGTCCACTGATTGGCCCCACTCAAACCTAAAATACCAAACTCAACAGAATACTAATTTTGGCTCAACCCAAATTGGGGAGCAACTAACCAGCAATTGAACTAAATACCACAAAATTCAGTTAATAAACCATTCCGCCTGGATTGGCTATATCATTCCAAATAACGTTAACTCATTGGAGGATTCCATCTAGTTAAAATCACGACGCCTGGCATACTGTATCTATTGATGCTGTGGGCCCACTTCCAACAAGCAATATGAAGGCCAATTACATAATTGTAGCCATTGATCACTTGACTAAATGGGTTGAGGCCAAGGCTATTCAGGAAGCTGGAGCGGCAACTACCGCCAAGTTCATACTTAAAAACATCATCCACAAACATGGATGCCCTCAGGTTATTCTGACCAATAATGGAATCAACTTTACCGCCAATGTCCTTGCCAAGCTCAACCAATTAATGGGAGTACGTGATGTGCTATCTGCTCCCTATCACCCCAAAACTAATGGGACTGTTGAGCATGCAAATGGACGTTGGAAAAATTATCCAGAAATTAACCTCGTCCAAACCATCTGAATGGAGTACATATCTAAGTTTGGCCGTCTTCACCTACAATATCTCCTACCATTAATCAATCAGGATGTCCCCATTTCAAGTATTATATGGTAGACACCCAGCCCTACCAACACGCTATATTTGGCCCTAGAGGATCATGGTGTAAACAATTACCCTCAGTACGTTGAGAAGCTTGCGGATGCCTCAATCAAACTACAAGCACAAGCCTTTGACAACAGTTTTTCTGAGAAAAGGCCCAACATCAATAGGACTTAAAGAATTGCTACCCACTGAAAAATTTAAAGTTAATGATGAGGTTCTAGTTTACAATACCTACAGATTAGGCCGAATGCAAAAGTTAGATCACATCTGGGTTGGGCCATTTAAAGTAATAGAGAAATTTTTAAGTTCATAAACACCATCAAGGATATTAAGACTAGCCATATATACAACCAAGTCCATGCAAAATTCCTAATAAGGTTTAATAAGTGGGCTGATTAAGAAAAAAGTTGAATATAGATATATAAACATAAAAATACAAAACCAAAACCAAAAACAAAACTCAAAAAAACAAAAAATACTTATAGTTCTATACTACTTAATTTTTAGTTTGCACTTGAAAGATGGAGAGGGGATCCAACTTCAGACTTGATGGGCATTTGGCCTGTCATTCTTCAGACCCATCAGCCAGTCCAGCCAAAGTTACCAAAATAGAAAAACCAACTCCAATCTCATCTGACGTTCAGACTGATACAAAAAGACCAACATAAGTTAATTGGGAATCTTAGGGCTTATGTTCAAGTCAAGAGGGGAAATGTCAGATTCTGGTGGTTGACTTGAAAATAAACCTTCAACAATCACCAGATCAGACTGATTATCCTTTCAACTCTTGAACTAATGCCTATTGCAATTATACAACTTGGGCCAAATATCTCAACAACAATTTGAATGAGTAATTTATCAGGTGCTCAGCTGAAAATATGCTTGCATATTATGGCTGATTCCGATGCATCAAATCTCAGCAATTGGTCCTGATTATCAAAAACAAACCATTCAATTGTATATGAAATAATTTTAGGATGACCTGAAGTTTAGTTTAAAAGTCCCATGGGCAATTAAACAAATGAACAACATTTTCCAATTTTCCACCCTAGGGCGAAAAGCATATGTAAATACGCATAATTAGCATGATTTCACTTACATGGACCGGCCAAAAGGGGTTACTTAGTGCTATCAAGGAAGAGGTCTGCTGACATCCCAATTAGGGGTGCATCATTTTCTTTAATTAAGGCCAAAATTTCACAGAAGGTATGTTTTGTCAGCAGTATGACGAAACTGAAATCCTTAAGATCTTAGGACAACTTTGCATGCTTTTATTGCAATATTTGTACCTGAAATCCTCCCAATTTTGAGAGTATTTTTCCACCAATGAACCTAAGAAAAGGTTTCAGTCATAGGCTGAGATGAGTGGAAAAGAAGCTGTTGAAATTTTGGGCTGGATGTGTCCAGAGGATGCCCTAAAGGTATAAATACCAGCGCCTGGCCTAATTACCATTATCATATAAAAATCTTATAATAAAGTTGTATTTATTTCATCACTTTCCTAACTTTCTCATCAAATCCTTTCTTTGGAGAAAAGTGTCAACAAACTGGACGGATTAAAATCCCAGTTTGTATTTAATCCTTCATTGGACAAAGTTCCCAATTATGAAGGAAATATTATGCCTGAAATTGGCCAGAAGAGTCGAGGAAAATTTAATAGGCCTAGTGATTTGTTAAACAGTTTGAATCCCACAAACCACAGGCACTATCAAGGATCTAACATCAGAACTTTAGCCCAAATAGACATGCAGGATATTAATTTCCAAGCGAGCGATCCTCAGATTTTGACACTGGACTCAGTTTATAGCTTTTATTAGGGGCATAAAAAGTAGCTTATAATATCTTTATTTAATCCATCATCTGCGAGATGGTAATCTCAGTAGCAAACACAGAAGACATCATTTAATGTAAATTGCAATATGGCCAAAGGGCCACTTACGATGCAGTCTGTGCATCAAAATCGTCTGGTACTTTCTGCTCTGGCCAAAATCCATGATTCTTAGTAGAAACAATTGGCAAAACTTGCTAGGATTCATACTTCTGGAATTGGATTCCCATGAATTCTTGTTTGCACTTTAACATACAAGTAGGACTTCCAAATTCTTTCATGATGGCCGCCTTGGCCTCTGAGTATGATTAGCTGTCCCCTTCTAGATGGGTAACACTAGTTCTGACAATTAATGTCCAAACAGCTCATCACCATCATGGATTTCTACTTTTGCCATACCCAAACATTCTCATGTCAAATAATCAGAGAATTGCAGGGGCGTTATCCCAATGGAAAGTAGGCAATTTTGGCGTAGCTTTGAATTCCTCCAAAGTTTCTTTAGCCACCACTCTTGGCTCAGCTACTCAACTAACTTGAGGAGTGATTTTTGGAGTCATAAAATGGCTTAGAAATCCAGTCAGCATATTTCATGGAATAGTTGACTTCCCAACTGGAGTTCTTAGGGTCCTTTCTTCAGCGTCAGTCATTGCATAGGGCTCATATTCACATTTATAAGTCTTTTAACTTTTGACGTGTATCATCAGATGCTCTATGTCTCCTCTGAATGCCTGTAAATCGTGCATTCAATTCACATTCAATTTTCAGGGATAAAACTTTTTGTACTAGATATCTTCCTTTTTCTTTAATGACGTTACTTTTTCCTAGCAGCTCATTGCCAAAATTAGAGACATCTTCGACTACTTCCTCAATCTTAGTAACTTTCTCCTCCAAGGCAGCAAATTCCTGATGATCCACAGAATTTAAGGCGTTTTTATTGACAGATGCCAACTCTGTCCAGAGTTTTTCTTAACTCATCCTTGTATGACATCTTTGTCAGACATCTGCCTTCTCAGCTCTAAAATAAGAATGTTTTGGGGCAAAATAGGCCAAAACGGGGAAATGTTGGCTATTTACATGTTTACGATTCTTCTACTAATAATTTAAACTTGTATGAAGAATTAATCATCCATGTCAGACATTCTTCTTCTCAATTTTCAAAAAATAAGTTGGAGGTAAAAATGCCCCCAAATCCACTACTACAATCAGCCAATTACATGTCCAATTATCTAACAATACTATGGTTAATGAGGATATGAGTACCATCGGCCAAAAGACCCTGGCGGATTCTCAGTGGAACCCTACCCATCAGGAAAACATGGTTCACAATCAAAATCAGATTAAGGTAAAACTGTTAGTTAGATTGCTCTGACTCCTCAGCCAAATTTGGGGCACCCACCACAGGGTTCTCCCTCAGTTGCTTTCCCATTCCAAACCACTTTCCCTAAGTGGGGACCCCTTTTGTAGGCGTGGCAGAGGTCCCCTGAGGTGTGAAGATTCACTCGCTGGTGATTGGGTGCAATTTATCAAATCATTACCTCACGGATTTGTTCTACCCCAGAATATTTT
>JAKSZP010005012.1:0-12460 GCA_022478985.1 Massospora cicadina
ACCCCAATCTCCACCTATAAAAGGATTAACCTAAACCCAACCTAATATACCTCAATAAAATATCTAATACCTAATTTCCTTAACTGCCTCTTTTCTTTTGAGCCCTAATGGTGGAAGTAGTAAAATAACAAGACCTACTACAGTATGATAGGTTAATTAATTGGGTAAGTTGGTAAGAATTGGCAAATGTTATCTAATTGACTAAAATGCTCACCTGAAGATAATCGAGTCCGATAAATTCAATCTATTTGGGTGAGTGGGTGAGAATTGGCAAATAAGAATTAATCTGAAACTATCAAGTATGATAGGTTCAATCTGTTTGGGCGAGTGGGTGAGAATTGGCAAATATTATCTAATAATTACCAATTGCTCGCCGAAACTAATCGAGTCTAATAGGTTTAATCTGTTTGGGTGAGTTGGTGAGAATTGGCGAATATTATCTAATAATTCTCCAAATTGCTCACCTGACTCAACAAAAATCAATATTAAAGTTTTAAGTAGATTAAGTAAAGTTAGGATAATCAGCTCACCAGCCACGAGGGCAACAGCGAAGCTGTTAGTCCGAGTGGCTCGAGAGTAGTGCTGGCAGAGCCTATAGGCTACAATGTGAGCTTATAAATAAACCTGAGCAACGCCGGGTAATTCCGTTTGTAAAGTAGAAAATGATGCTGCACCAAAAAAGCTAAAAACAGAACCTTTTTAACTTATCTATATAAAGATGCGAAATTTAATTAAATGGTAAAAATACAAAAATTAAATAATATAAGTTTACTTGTATAGAAAATCTGTACTATTTTTATTAAAAACTTTATAGTACTTTATATTTTACCAAAAACTAGTAGGCATTGCATTATTGATTCTTTCCTGCTCTTCAGTTCTTTCTCTAACATAGCGTTGATGGGCTGTTTCAAGGTGGGGCCCATACTCGATAGACTGAATATCACTATTATCATCACTATTTGGCTCCTCGTAGTCACTGTTATATGGGGTTGGAGGCCTATTTCGTGCTCTGTATAGGCCAGTCAATCTGTTCACTGGTTCAGGACTCTCAGGATTGTTTCTAGATACAGGAGCCAGCACTGATTTCAGGACAGGATCAAATAAAAATGCCATCAAATTCAATATACCAATCGAGCTTATTCCTAAAAAGAGCCAAGTAGATAAAAAGCCTGGCTTATTGATATTAAATAAGCTGCATACAAAGAATGCACTCTTTCCAGAATGTGAGATAAAACATGATAACGGGTAAAATGAACTATAATTTGAAGTTAGTTTTGAATAAATATACTTTTTACATCCTAAATGCATAGTAGCGAGATTCCGCCGACTGTAAATTTGGTAGTAGTGGTGTATGTTCTCCCAAAATTTCTCCAGTTTCATCATTGGGGCTTGTAAAGGAAAGCTTTAGTGCGACAATGATAAATATGCATAAACAGTAGATATAGCCTGGAGTACATAGAATATCCGTTTGTATCATTTTGAAAGCTCTATAATATTTTGCATTCTTATCTAAAAAACAAGAATTGAACTTATTTAGGCCATAAACTTTAAAGCCTATATTTTAGTTCATATGATTAGTATATAAATATAATTAATAATGATACCTAATGCTATGAGGTCTACTCCTAGAGCAATTATGAAAGGAACAGAATAGAGAAATATTCGCCACCTTTTTCCTGGGACAATCCCATGGATATATACAAGCTGTAAGTTTGCTGCAATTGATATATTAAGGAAGATACATAGATGAGTAATGACAAAAGAAAAAAATCCTATCAAGATGCATACTGACTCATCTTCTGAATATGTATAGACATTTAGTATATGTCTTAAAATATCTACAAATGCAATTGCAGTCTGTAGATTTAAAGAGGTGCGATTAGCAGCAGATGACCTATATATCTCTTACAAAATTAGCTTAAATTAAGGTACTTACTTAATAGTATCACAATGAGGACAACTATCGATGCACAGGCAATGCTGATAAAGTTGGTCGCTTTGAATTCTGTGCTTTTAGTTGAGAAAAAATGATCTTCCATTGCAAAAAGAACAGAAAACATGGAAATATGAGAGGGCCTATTTTAATACAGTAAGGTTTATACTTGCTAAGTGTTCATTTTTCATTCTAGCGATCCATGTATCCATAATATCCAGATTTAGGAACATGTCTTATAAGTAAAGCTTTATCAACTACAAGGATTAAGTGTTGAGCTTTAAGAGTGTATTTGAGACAGACGCATTTTATCAGATAGCATATCATTAAAATTATTGACTACCATATGATAAATTAGATGCAAAAAAATAGCAAAAATTAAGTTTATAATAAAACGTGTCTTTGGGTAATATCAATATCAGATCTATGATGTAATTAATACACATTAAATTTTACAGATTGATATAAGGAGCAAGTTCATCTAAATTCACTAAATTAAAGTATATATCATACTAAATTTTTTATGGTACGAAGGTAACTCAGCTTGAGCCGCAGAAAGTACAAAACTAAATTTGCTATATTACAAATACTATTCGGAGGTCAAGTTACAGGTTCAGCTAGATTGAGGCTGGCGCTATGGACCAGGGTTTAGCTTTTAGTAGATATTATACTATTTAGCCTAAAATGCTACTTTTGAAACCATATTATTTCACATTCATAAGATATCAGATGTGCTTCAAAATTACTATTGATGTACAATCACACACCGCACAATAATTTCATCTGATAACATCTTATTCATACTTCTTAATTTTGACTAATTAAACTCTAAATAAAAGCTTTTAATTCTTGCAGCATGATTTGGTAACTTATCATTATTGGAATCATTTGATTATACGACTATAGTTTAGTTAAACATGTTATAATTAATAGAAGATAGGTTAAACTGACAATGGGGGTAGAATAATAGTAAAAGTCGACTGTTATCGTCTAAGTGTGCACAGGTTTAAATTGGCACGTGGCTTTAATCCCACCATAATATCTTTATCTCATGGTCGATCCACCTTGGATAGTTTTAGCTAAACATGTGCAACTCGAAGGAGTATAATTTCAACGATATGCTATAAATACTGGGTAAAACAAATGTTTCAATTTGATCCAGCACACAAGAGTTTTGCCGCTTTAGCCATAAATTATAATATAAGAAAGTTGGTTTATAAATTCTATAAACTATCTATACAAATGTGAATTTTCTCAGACATTATTAGTGAGAACCCCATTTTGATGAGTCATAAGACATAGTTTAAGTCGGCTAGACTTTTGGATTGGGTTAGGAATTGTGGATGGCTAATTATAGACATTATCTCTGTATAAATAAAAATAATTTTATAAATGTGAGTAGTTCCACATCTTATCTTAAATTACTAGACCAATTTCAACTAAACTTGCTGTAGATATTCTATGTAACAGGTAAGCTACTATATAAATTTTTAAATCATTATAATATAAATAAAAGTCATATATAATATTAAGAATATACAGGATTTTAGAATAATTGGTCTATTGTTTTAGCTGAATGTTTTGGGTTATTCTTTTTGTTTCAATATATTAATGCTTTTGCTAAGAAGTTTAATAGATATTTGATTGAATCGTTAAGTTCAATTACTCCCTAAACTTATCAATGACATGTACAATATAGAAAGTTAAAATAAATAAAACAAAAGCATATGGTATTAGATGACCTATAGTAGTATTATAGTATCAAAGCATAAGCAATATTACTATCATTTCAGCTAAGTGGTTGTTATTTGTGTCACGATCAGAAAATCCCAGTTTCCGACCGCCATAAAATAAATAATTCTTTGGTGCACTGACAAGCAACCAAAGTAGCCTAAGTAGGGAGAGGTTTGGGGCACCGGCAGCGACAAACATTGCCTGCTACGAGTTGGTTATGCAAGGGTTGAATAGTGGTTGGTCCAACCCAACCATGCGAAAGCTCAACGAAACGGATACCCGAAAAAGACCAACAGGTTAGCGAGGTATGCTAACCCCAAAACAACCTTTACTTTTATTCAGGATAATAAAAAGGGCCCGCCGACCAGAGCCCATCTGGGGAGCAACCGACAATGTTCCACAGGAAGGGAATTCTAGGGTAAATATTCCGAAGTGAACTTCGGAATTGGCAGGCGTGCCTTATAAGGGCCGCCTCTCGGGGGCCTCACCCGAGTCATTGATTAGGCTCGCACAAGCCTAATCTACAACTCGGGCGAGGCACAACCCAGCGCCCAAAATGACCAAACCAAAAGTATTTTTAAAACGATTCGACTCAGATTCGGAAAATCCAAATCCGAGTCGAAATGCAACGATCGAGACGAACTCGATCATTACAATTTGGTTAATCTAATAGGATTAACTACTTCCAAAACTTATCACAGCTATCTACCTATATTATTGGATCTAACTTGGAGTGTTAGCTCACTTTGTGCTTTCTTCAAGAGATCCAAAAATATATAACTAGCAGGTACATGCAGCTTCACCTACATTACTAACTCAACTGTTAGACTTTTTAAATAATGTATTTAAAAAAATAATTAAAATATTATATTTATCAACCAATATATTGTACCTATTTAAATTGCATGAATTACATCATATTATTTTATATTAAATTATATTAGTACTTTTAATGTTCAACATACTAGGTTGGTGGTGGTACAGATGATAATATATACACCCAATATACAAAAACAAAAAATTATAATAATGTTTCCAGATAAACTACAATAATTATCAATCTATTTGAAGCTAAGATACATAAATTTTCTCTAATTCTAACTCTTAGATACCCATTTACAGCTGATCATAAGAGAAGTACAGTATCTGAAAATTTTGTACATACTTTAAGTAATTATCCTTGTGCGCTGTTGATGCTTATAGCAAAACCTAAACAAATGGGGAACTTCAAAATCTAAATTGAAACTGTTAGGTTAAGTGCATGCCAAGAAAATCTAAGCCAGTGAATGTGGGTGCTTTAGCAGCCACAACAACAGGGACAAACTATTGAGCTGCGCCTTATCAGGGTTAAGTGAGTGGGAGGAGGAAGATTCCTGGTCATTTTAATTTTTAGGCTTAGTAATTAGGGTTGAATTATTACCTAAATGTTTACAAAATTGAGAGAAATAAATGAAACCTTGTATAGCTTCAACTTTGTAATATCAGAAATTTGATTTTACAATAAAGTTTTAATAAAAAGGCAGATTTGAAAGTTTTAAGATATATATTTTATATTAGAAAAAATATAAAATAATAACCTAACACCCTACCATTGGCAAGATGTTGAGTTTTAGGGATGGGAAGATGTGAGCGAGGCTTGAGTAACAATGAAGCCCCTAAACCTTCTTTTACTGCTTGAAGTCACTTTTGAGTGATTTTAAATTTAAGTTTTATTTATCCACAGCCATCTGCCCAAACCTATTCTTTGATGTCCTTGGCTCTGCCGCCTGCTACCCCAGTGTGGGGCAGCAGTGCACCCCCACCTAGCATTTTCTGCCCCATGGGCAAGCGCGTTTGGATGGGCTCAAACAGCCCACTAACTGCTTCCAACTGTTTTGTCCCCCCACGGGACTTAGCGCTCCACCTGGCGCACGTCCACCCTTCTTGCCCCCATCCTCTCGCCCTCCCTCACTCCGCCATTCACTATTGCCTCAGAGTGGACTATGGGCATTTGTTCCCATATGCCAATAAGTCAATTATTAACCTAGCCACTGCGGCCTTTGCACCAGCTGGCTTTATAGACTTCCACCCTTTTAAAGGCTACTTTGATGTTGGGTTCCAATCTGGGGAGGATGCTGAAGCGGCAGCACAAACTCCTCTAATTTATAAAAAAACCCCATTCCCACAACCCATACTCACCTCCCTTCAGACACCATGCTGGTGGTAACCTTTGCAAATCTCACATCCCACCTTCCACCCCAGGTTTTGTATGACCAGTTGGTTGCGGGGCTCATGGCCAATGGCACTCAGCCCAACCTCATCTTTGCCATTCCATCTGGTGCAGAGTGCCTTGCTGCTCCTCATGCAACAGCCACCATCATACCACACCACCCTACCATAGCCCAACAAATCCCACCCCACGCTTGTGTAGCTGCAGCGCCTGATCATTTATTTTGGGCTTGGGTCAATAATGGTAGGCAGATTTGTTCCCTCTGCTTTGGCCTTGACCATGCAAAAAAAGTGTGCCCTCAGGCCAAGTCTGCTGCTGCGGCTTCTGAGCCCCCCTCTGGAGGTTCAGTATGGGGCACTTTGCTGCCCCCTCCCACCCTCCAATCTTGTTCAGTGGGCCCACATGGAAAATCAGCCCCCCCAAAAACCTCCAGCCTCACTCTCCCACCTAAATCTACCCTAGCCAATCAGAGCAATGCTTGGACCACCATTGGCACCCAAGCAGCCGCCCATTCACCCAATCCCACCCACCCAAATTTGAATGCCACTATTCCAGTGAACCAAAATCCATGGGATCTATTGGCTGAGACTGACAATTCAGGTAATGTCCTCATTAGTAAGCATACAGGTCAACCTCTCTGCCAAGGCAATTATGGTCGGGCAGAATTTTTCCTTCCTGACTTCAATGAAACCCCTACCCCTCGCCATTTTGCTCCTCTGCCCAATACAGCCCCCTTCCAAAGTGATCACCAGCTCGCCTTAGCTGTGGTGGCCTCTCCTCAGTGCCCAAAACTATGCACCGCGGTGGCCCAGTCAGTGGCTCAGCTCCAGCATGGCCTGCCTACCCTCTTCTTCCCCCCTGACTTCCCTGAATCTCCCTGCAGTGACATCTCAAAACTATTCAATGATGCTGAAGTTGCTGTTATGAATGTTGCAACGCTTGCTTCATTCAACCCCTCAGCCAAAATCACCCACCACAGTATCTCCCTTTTCACCCAACTTCCTGAAGCCCGCAAAGAAGCTGAAGTTCTCCTTGCAGCTTTTGTTGAAACACTTTCCCATCATTATCTTGATGAGGAAGTGGAAAACTCCTACTACGCTGACCTCCACCCCCACTATGTGGATGCCCCAACGCCCTGGCTCTCTACTCTGATCAGGTACTGTAACCAACATCCCTTGATTGAGGTGGGTCTTTCTGAAAACCAACCCCCTGACCCCTCCTCACCCTCTGCCATGGTGGGTTAGCAGTTTCTGCTTCTCACCTGGTTAGTAGTTTTGTTTTGTCATTTTGAGTGTTGTGATTTGGTACTGTCCATCCCCTGGTCAGCGTACCTCAAATAAAATGAACAATGAAGCCCCTAATTGGGTTTTAAGCTATCATCAAGTTTTTATGGGAATTTTAATGAATCGTTATGATAGTGGTTAACAAGCACATTTGATTGACTCTAGAATTACAGCAGGGTTTGATCCTTGATCCTTACATCAGAATTTTACTTAGCATCACCTGAACTTAACTGGATCATCTGCTGCTATTTGATTTTTCGCTTAAGAGTGAATATAAGCAGGATTTGATGGCTGAAATTTTTAACCTGGGGATACATCAGGTATTATATTTTTATAGTTGAGGGCGCCCCTGTGGGGTCCTCTGTTTGGGAAAAATTTAGCTCCAGAAACTATCATGAAATAAGCTTTTTGAAAGCAATACACCCTGATTTATTATCTGCAAATATTGTTTTTCAGATTCAGAGAAGATAGTTGGAGTGGCCCAGGAAGTTGCACTGCGGGTTTGAGAGGGCAATTGAAGAGGGACAGGGCTATCCATTTTTCATACAGGGTATGCTCTAGATTAGTAAGATGGGATAAAGAAAGAGCCTTAAGTATAACCCTCTTTTTAGTTCTAAAGGGATGTAAGGTTCTATACAGATTAATAGCTGAGCCCTGAAACCTTACAATACCCTTTCATATGAGATGGTACAAAACCCTGTAAAATTCACTTAATAATAATTATTGGCAAGCAACCCTAGTGTAAAAATTTACTCTTGGTTGATTACTGGTCATCAACCCAGTAACCTTTTTACTGCACAGGTTCAGTTTCCTCATGCACCTCACATTGTATAGAATGTATTGTCCAATAATAATATGAAGACTATTATCCGTAGTTGAGTTCAAACTATTATTAGGCCCAACGCTTCAGCCAGTACTTCCAATTAAATACTCCAAGTCGTACTTGTAGGGATTCATTCCCTATATTACTGTCCACCCAATCTTCATCAAGATCTCCTGATGACAGTCTCTTTTGGCCCAACACACAGTTGGCAGCTATCCCTGATTGTGGTTCCCTTCATCTCTAGATCCCCGCTTAATCTCTACTTTTCTCTCTGAGAGTCTTCTGATTATTGCCTTCTGCAATAATATCCTTGAGATGGAACTTCACACTGGATGCTGATAGTCTAACTATACACCAAATCTACAATGTTACTAATAATACTGTTTTTTACTAAAATGCTAGTTTTAATGTCTGTTAATCTGGATTTTTTATCATAGTAAATCCTAGGGAATTATATAGTAGGGGATTCAGCCATCTAACCCTCAGTTGACACCTCTTTGATAAAATGGTAGCTGTTGTCTTGAATCACCCTTCCTTGTCTCAGCAGCGATGGTCTTCCCTATCCTGGCTAGGTTTACATCATTGGACATCCTTGAGACCTCAAACAGAAAGAGTTGAAAAACGTGTCCCTAACATTTTCCTCTCAATCCAAGTGAACCAACCATAATTTGCTAGCGACCTGCCTTAGGTAATTAGACTTTTTACCCATTATGGCAGGTCACTTCACCAACCAATTGATTTGCTAGTTGCAGGCAGCATCACTTGCCTCACAACTCAATATTCATTTCCAATCAGTTGGTGATGAAACCTGACCAATCCCAATTAATACACCTGATAGTTAATAATTATCAGATGCCCCTATTTCATTGGCCACTTGATTAGATATTAGGTATTCATCCGGATTGATCCCTGATGGATATGATCAGGTGAATATCCCAAAATCCCCCAAACATAGTTCCTCCAAAATTCAGGCCAACCAATTTCCAATTCACTTTGCCTTAGGAAATTTTCCCCTAGCGACACCAGGTAATCTAGCAGGCTGGGAATATGGGCAAAAATCCCAACATCTAGTAACCTTTTTACTGCACAGGTTTGGTTTTCTTGTGCACTTCATCTGCGCTGTATAGTTTCTTTAATTTCTGGTTGATAAAAAATATGACAACTTTTATCCATAGTTGAGTATGAAGTCTAATGTCTCAGCCCATCGCTCAGCCAGTATTACCAATTAAATACTTAATTGTCATGATCTAGGGATTCATTTCCTCATTCTATCCAGCCCAATATTTTCTGAGATTCCCTGGTGATAGTCTCTTTGGTCCAACACACAGTCAGCAGCAATCCCCGATCATGTCTTCTTCTTCTCTAATCCCCACTCAGATCTTAACTCTTTTCTCTAAGAGTCTTTCAATTATTGCACACAGCAATGTTATCCTTGAGAAAAATAGTATAATTATTAGCTGATGATAGTTTACTACTTAACTATTTACCAGATGAAATCAATAGAACTTCTTATCTGTTTTCATAAATTCTGTTTTTCTATCTGTTTTTTATTATAAGTACCACTGCCTCCCAAGTTTTATCCCAGTATGGACTTTGGGAAGGGGACAATTTTGACTGTGTTGGTTTTGCGCACCAATGCCCTGAACCATGATAGCAAATAGCAAAGGTGGTCCATGGAGTACCTGGCCTATCATATGCCACACATGGAGGTTTTCAGGTTCTATCCTCCTTTCCCATTTCATTACTTCCCTAATCGATGTGGTATCATCCCCAGGTTGGCCCACCTCAAATAAAATTTAAAAAATATAAGTGAATCCTAGGGAATTTATATTGGGGATTCGGTCATCTAACCCTTAGTTGACACCTCTTTGATGAAATGGCAGCTGTTGCCATTGAATCACTCATCCTCGTCTAAGCAGCAATGGTCTTCCCCATCCTGGCTAGGATTCCATCATTGAACCTCCTCACAACCTAAAAGGAAAGAGTTGGAAAACGTGTCCCTAACGTTTTCCTCTCAATCCAAGTGATCCAACCATATTTGCTAGCAACCTGCTTAGGTAATGGAACTTATTACCCATTAAGGCAGGTCACTCACTAACCAATCGATCTTCTAGTTGCAGGTGGCATCACTCACTTTGCAACTTGCTATTCGTTCCCAATCAGTCAGTGATGAAACTCAAATGATCCCAATTGGTATACCTGATGGTTAATCACTATCAGATGCCTAATTCGTCAGCAACTCCACCTGATGAGATCTTAAGTACATATCCAGATTAATCATCAACGGATACAACCAGGAGAATATCCCAATAACCTGAATGTAGTTACTCCAAAACTTGGGCCAACCGATTTCCAATTCACTTTGCCTTAGGGAATTATCCCCTAGAGTTTCCTGGTAATCTAACAGGCTGAGATATATGAGAAAAAATCCCAACAACCCCCTATGGTCCTGGACAAAATTTAGTTCTTATGAAGAACTGGTAATTTGAGAGTTTTTTAATAACATGTGGATTGGGTAAAGAAGTGGGAGCTTTATGGTCTTCAGAGTAGAGCTTAGTTTTAACTCCTGGCAGTTAGTAAACTCCTTGGAGAAGACTCAGCTATTCTCAAAAGCATGGTACCCTTTCCAGGACACTAAGTATTGAATACTGTGCTTGACCATTGGGAGTCCAAGATCTTTTCTACCTCAAACTCAGGGCTACTAAAACCAAGATACTCTCAACCTCTGCTAGTTTCTTGCCTTTAAATGAGGAGAAGGAAGATGCATGAAAGGAGGCGTAAAATTTCATTGGGAGGGCAGTTCCATGTGGAAAGGTCCATTAATAAGCACCTGGGAGATAGGGAAGGGACTGCTTACTTTCAAGACAACTTAAAATAAGTCAATTTGAGGTGCAAATATTTGGTATCAACTATAATCAAATCACCTACTTAATAGTCTGGGCCACATGGCAATCTTTGTCTGAAAACTGCTTAGCATCATTGGTTGATTTGGTCAACTGGTGTTGCTCCTGATGGTGCACCTACTGGATGTGATTAAAAAAGATGTCTGCTGCTGTTTATTACTATAAATTTGGGACCAACAGTGAAAGTAGGATTGTAAAAGAAATTAGCGTACATTGGTGATACACCTGTTGATGTATGTAAGGAATTATTATACAAAAACTTGGCCAAAGAAATATTTGCTACCCATGTTTCCTTGGAGGCAGTAGCATAGCATCAATGATATTGGTCTAATGACTGGTTAATTCATTTAGTTTGGTCACCAGGTTGAGGGTGGTATGCAATGATTTGCTGAGTTTCATCTCAGCTTGACTGACAAGGCCTTCCAAAATCTTGAGGTAAACTGAGGACCTCTATCACTAATTACTTTCTGAGGTAAAACAAATGAAGAAAAAAGATGTGACACAAATAGATGAAATATCTCTTTTTGGTAAAACAGTTGTCAAGCAGGGGATATATATGGCATACTATAAAGTTATTAACACCATTATAATAGCATAATATCAATGTGAAACTGGCAAACCCACAATAGAGTCCACCAAAATGAGGTCTATGGCGCTTCTTCTTGTTGGTTATGGTGTAGGAGACCATTAATCTCTTTTCAGTCATATTTGGAGCAGACAAATAACATACAACCTTCTATTCATGCAAGGACGTCCTTTGTAAGAACATTTTAATCATAACAACGCTTTATTAAGTTTATGCACTTTTTTACGCCATGGTTCCCCATAGTTGCAGGATCAAGATGTTCCCTTAAGACATGGGAATGCAGGGCAGAAGGACCCATACTTTTTCATGGAAATAAATTATCCTATCCTTTTGGGAATATCATCTGGATTGAGTTTTTCCAGCAATAAATTTAGACATAAGGTCAAGACCTTAGCATCAGCTGTTTGAAAAGCCAACACATTATTCAAGAGAGAACCCTATTCAGTGGAAGGTACCTGAGCAAGAGAAATTGGCCCTACTTTTTTAACAGTATCAGTGGCAAGGCAGTGGTTTTGAGTGGTTTGTCAACTTGGGGTTTGGATTTGGGATGCGGACTGGTGGAGGTTTATGTGTCATTGGCTGGGAAAGGGGAAGCCATGATTTTCTCAGAAGAGATTACTGTAACTAGTTCAGAGTCGCCAATAATCTGGCCCTACTGAATGATTGCAACAAAGGATGTCTGGCATGATGTATGTGGATTCCTTTAGAAACTCATTTTAAATAAAGCTTAAGAGGTCTTGATGAGTAATAGTTTGTCTGTGGGACAACTTATGTTGCTTTTGATGGAAAATAAGCAATTTAGGGTCAGTGCACACCACCATTGTATGTTTGGCGCCTTGTAAGAGATACCGCCAATGCATCAGAGACCAAATAATCGCAGACAACTCTTTTAGAATGTATGGCCAAGAGTGCTAAGTCATGCTAAACTTTCCTGAAACATAAGCCATAAGGTGTTCTTGCCCTTCATGATATTGTAAGAAGATGGAACC
>JAKSZP010005013.1:0-12402 GCA_022478985.1 Massospora cicadina
CGGCTTTGCCTGGCTTTCTTTATTCATGTGTAGAGGATACTGGTAGAGTGGACCCTCAGCGTTATTTGAAGACTCTTACGATACATTGATCAAGCTGCAATTGGAAGCCTACTCCACCATTTTGGCTAAGAAGATTCGCGAGCAGGCAGCAGATCAGAAGCAATGAAGTGGACTTCCGCTGTACTCCATAGGGGACCATGTTTTATTCCATAATCAGCACAGTTTTGAGAGGAAAAATAAGCTTTCTAGCATCTGGGTTGGTCCGTTTGAGATAATTGAAAAGACGGACATGGATGTTTACACCATCAAGGAACCTGCAGGGGGTCAGATCATCAACTGAGTTCACACGAAGTTTCTTTGAGCCTACAAACAGTGAGAGCATATTGCCCAGTCAAAGGGGGGTAGTGTCAGGAAGTTAATATGACTGGATGATATGCTAACCATATGACGGATTGGAGGAGGAATCAGGACAAGTCTCGAGACTAACAAAGAGAAGTATACAAATAATAATCAATTGAAATGTCAACCAATCGGTGAGAATGGGAGATTACGCTAAGATTAGGATAAATGAGAGTTTTGAATCAAAAAAACGAATAGAAGACTTTAAGCCAAGGATGCATATGGCTTGGGGAAAAGAGATATAAAGAGTTACAGATTGAATTGATGGGGGTTCATTTGAAAATTAGGTTGTTGCAGAAAGGTCTGCATATTAGTTTAATAATAAAGGTTGAAATAAAGGGCGATAGCTCTGTGCGAGAAGTTTATTAGTTTTATTAAAAGAATTAGCGATCTTTATATCATTTGATTTGGTTGCCCAGTGGCTAATACCCTGTGCAAACTGACTCAGTGAAATCAAGACTTTACACCAAGAACTAACAGTCACTCTAGCAAGAATTCATTTTTAGATTAATTAGATATCCATTACTCCCCACAAGAGCAAAAGAAGATGTGTAAGTATACTCATCACCCCTTTCTCCACCCTATAACTAGAGCTCACATACGTAATTGCCTTACAAGGTCATATCAGACTTCAGATAGATCCAACTCTATTGAACACCTTTGTCCTGTTTAGGGTGGCCATAATAATTTCTTCTATAGGATAGAGGGGTGTCACACGTCCAGGGTAATCTGAAGAGAAGTTTCTCGTCTGTTCCAGCTTCTCTGCACCTATTAAATTATACCCTACCCGCAATCCAATTGTTATGAGTGTACTCTTAATAATTCTCCCACTTCTTGGGGCACTGATAGCGGCCACAGCATTGTGGCCAATCCATATCATCGTTTTGGAAGCTATCAACAAGGCTTCAACCACCAACGCTGAAGCACTGGAGCGCCATAATAGTCATCTAACTTGCAGATTCCATTATTAGTTCTTTGTATCCATGCCTCATAAACGGCACCACCAGATACAGTATGAAAAAATACATGGTACCTGGAATTTGACGCTTAATCACATATCTGCAAAATTAGGACAACCCCAGAGACCATCCAGACTTGCCCCCTTATCCTATACCTCTTATCCCTGATGACAGAGACAAAGTTGGTAAGACTACTGTCCTGAGAACTCAGTACTCCTATGCAGGTTTTCTCTCCTTTAATATTTTATTTTTTAGTTTTTTATATTGGTAGCGTTGTTCCCATGGTCCTCCTACCTCAAATGAACTAAATGAATCACGTCATAAAATTTTATTCTGACAGTGGCGTATATATTGTGGTTGTTGTTGGGTGGTCTCAGGTTGGCTTGAGAAAAGTTACTAGTAAAACTAGTACCACTTTCAAAAATGAAAATTTCTTCATTATAGACACTAAATCAGAAGTCCCTTATTAGTGGCAAATTAGTAACTTAATGACACCAAAAAAGCTTAATTCAGTTGCATATAGCTTTAAAAAGTCAGAGAGACTAGCGCCATGGCCTCAGAGCATTTACAATAAAAAGCAATCAGCCTACTACAACGTGATACTGGCAAATGGTTGAGGATAATAAAACCCTATTAATTACGAGTTTATGCTGGCATGGGACGAGGTAATTGATTAAAAAATAAGTTACCTGTATTTGAATGGTTGTGGGTTGAGTATTTTATCTTAATTAGTGAGTTGGGTTTTTACCAGTGAGGTGGCGAGGGATCAATCATAACTTTATAAATTTATTACAATGAGTTTAATAAAATCAATAGTAACATATTTGGTGATGTAGCTTTATAGAATCTTTAGTACCTTTATATTACAAGTCAACGCTGACAGGTTGTCAAGTATCAAATTAACAACTCAGTCTAATATTTAGTTAAATAGGTTTATTTTAGGTTTATATTTTAATCCCAGAGTTGGTCAGCCAAATCTCAATATTTCCCTCCACATGACCAAACATGAGGGAACAAAACAGAATATTGGTGAATTAGATCATTGAGAGGTGGTGTCCTTTAGGATGGGGCTCTTATGGAATGTTTTCAAGAACCTAAAACGCGCCCAAATAATGAGGTAACTACTAGTGGAATCTTCTGTATAAATGCATTAGTGGATGCTTTATTATTGATCTCAAAGCGCCCTTTCCATGTACGCTCCAATTTTAAAAATCCTTTCAAATCCATGATTATTTTTAGTGTAAGGTTAATTTATCCATGGCAAAGGTAGATAAAGACAACTGTCTTTGTACTCTGGGTTTAAATCCTTGTTTATGATCCAGAGAGTTGGAGTAGGTTTTACTTTTAATCTGGAACAAAGTTTCATAAGTATTTTTGAAATGTCTAGTGGAACTCATGTTTTTTTCATGAACACATGAGTATAAAATAGGGGTATCAAAAAATTTGTTTCTTCAATAGTTTTGGGATCCAATGATGTGCCAGGACGACAGTATTGACAACAACCAGATCTTGATTGGCTGCCATCATAATATCACCATTACAGCGAATTTGAAAGCAGCAGCCCTAAGCTTTGGCGCAGCCAAGTGACTTACCCTTAGGTGAGTCCATTGTCACAAAAGGCTCAAAGCCCAACACCCATCCTCATATCTCTTGGTCAGGGTGGCCTGGTGACTTCCCAATCCCATCTCACATGGGGCTGTCCCTCACCCAGTCCCTCGCCCTCAGCCCACGGTCAGGATGCTGCTTTATTGAGTTTACTCACTGATTGGGGTGTGTGAGTATTTAGGCAAAACATTTGGAGATTGAATTATCCAGAGATACCCAATCCTGAAGACTCTATAATGGATGCGGCTTATAAAAAAAGACTGGCCATCCAATATGGGTGAGTTAATAACCAGTGGAGGGACCAAAATGTCATGGGCTCAGCAGTCCTAGTGACTCTGAATGTGGAAGTTCTAAGGATTATTCAAGGAGTATTACGGTTAAGAGACATACTAATTGCCCATAAGCCAAGGAGCTGTAATGGTGCAACCAAGAGTCTTTCTGGGGAAACCTCTATGGGCGGGAGAGGCAAAAGGGTGACAACATCTCTGAGTTATGCAGCTGTTGGTTGTTGAAAGTAATTAGTTGGAAAAGTGGTAGGGTTTTGCAATTGGTCTGAATTACTTTTTTGATTTTTTATCATATTTTATATTTTATTTTATTTACTTAATCTTTATTGTAAATTTTATACAAAGTTTTTGATTACTTGGGCCTTAATGCCAATGTCAATCTGAAGATTTAAGTTACTTTAATTACCTTGCCTCAGCGCCTACATTTCATATTTGTTGTTATTAACTGATGAGATTAGATTACTATTGTTTTTATTGTCCTGTCCCCCAAATAGGACATTGAGGTTCAAAAATTTCACAACTCACCAGCAATAAACTCCCAAATCACCTATTATCGATTTACCAGGCTTTACAACCATGTAAACTTGAATCCCCTTTAATATCATCTCTTTTTGCCCAAAGCTATTGTAGAACAACTTGTTAAGTTTTTATTATCCACGAGATACCTGCCAATGTTTTCTATTATTTCAAAGAATAATTATGCAATAGATGATATACTTGAGTAAATTTATAATGATGGGAGTGCAACTTGAAAGGGATCTTTTCTGTTACTTAGCTTTACATAGCTGCTGAAAATAAAAACCTTATACAATAAGTTAATTATTATTTTATTTAAGGACTACTATCATCATACATTCCCTTATTTTACAGAAGTATTTACTTACATTTGCAGTTAAAAAAGACTAAGCGCTGATTACAACATTTGGTGATCACTTTGAGGACACTTTTGGTGCCCTACTTTTGTTATAAAAACCATAAGTGTATTACTCTGATGAAAATTGCTGGGGCTACCCCCATGTGTTCTATATTATGAACCCAACTATGAAGAGAGCCCATCAAGTTCTAGTCTCATGGGGGTTACTTTCTGATGAATTCATATTTGATAAAGATACTTCTAAGACCCTGTGCCACCTTAGCAGCCTTGCTTTACTATAGATGGGGAAGTTACTATTATCAATTTATGTCAAAAGCTGAACACTTTATGATACTTGTTTCAATTTCCAAGTGCAAGAAATTTGGGATTAAAACTCTTGTTTGGTCAAGTCTACACAGAAACAGATAATGCTGACAAAAAATCTAAGGTTGAATGGCACCACTTCACTAACTTAGTAAAGCAACTTTTCCAAGACATTAAAATGCCACTTGTAAGTGTAAACAAGAGCATAGCCAAGAAAATTCCTTAAATTCTAATTCCAATGACCATATAAAGGTAGTTTTGACCAACTTGCCTAATGCATTGACCACCTTACCTCTACTTGCTGCTACTACTAGCTCTTCCACAGCGGCCTCCTCTTCTGTCAGTCCTGGTCCCCACAGCGCTAATATTGACTACTTCAAGAAATTGACCCTATACAATATGGTACCTGCTCATAACATTAACCCTGTTGACTTGAACATATTAAATAAGCATGGAAATATTCATATTTTCATGCGTTGTTTGAAATAACTTTGAAAATACTAATGACCAAAACAAACTGGACATGTTGATGAATCTATTAGACCTCTATAGCCAGGAGTTGGTAATACTGAAGATTTGTGAAGCCAGTATGCCTTATATTAATTTAGAAACATTATTATTGAGGAGTTTGGAAAGGCAGAACATATGATACAATGAAAAACCACCTTACTGTCTATACACTTTAACTTTAGGGAATAAGTCTTAGTCTTTGCTGACTGTTTTAATTATAAAAACCCAGTTGTTGTATGAGGCTAAGGTCCTAAGCCAATATGATGCTTGTCAGACATTTTCTTTTATTTAACTGAGGCAAGCTGACCAGGGGATGGGCATTACCAAATATGTGTGGAAAACGAAGATAGATAAAATTGGGAACCCTGGGGTACTCAAGTTACCCCTGTTGCCAGCGGGACTGCCAGGTATGGGGGTTAGTGCACTACTCCAAGGGGGTTTCCCCCGATATGGAGCAGGTGTGAAGGAAGGGGTCTGTGTGGAGGAACCAGAGTGGGAACCACGATTCTATGAGCGCCTGTTGCCTTGGCCTCATATATCCATAGAGACAGGCTTGGAAGTGCTCCAATAAGTGGACGTGGAACCTGTTGATAACCCCATGAATGGGTTGGACCATGCCCCTGAATGCATCTAAGGCAAAGGTGTGGATTGTCCACATTGCAATGGGTATCATTAGGGAGTGGAGGGTAGATGGGATTGGTGATTCAATCTGGAGCGCGAGGAGGCTCTTTGAGATAGAAAATTCTTGCTCGTTTTGGAGCTTAAGCAGGCGCGCGACTTCCCGCCATATGGCTTTGGTTGGGGGGCATGTTTCTAGGTGGTGGTATAGGGAGCCCTCCCCTCCACATACTGCGCAGGTTGCGTGGAGGGAATTGGAGCGGTCCGCCGTCCTATAGGTCCTTCTCAGACAGCGCCAGGCGTTGGCTCTTACTCTCAGCTGTAGGAGTGGGTAGTGCGTCATTTTCCACACTGCCTTCTGTGTGGTTAAGTCGTAGGGAATGTCCAACGCATCTAGGTATTCGATTCTAGCAATGGTGGGGTCGTAGCAAGCATGTCTCTCTGGGGGTGGTTTTCTGAATTTCTTAATTTAAAGTGGGGCTGGGTCGTCCCCTTCCCTGCACAGTGCCAGTGTTCTCTATGGTCCATCCCATGCGGCGGATGGTTCAGAGGATGCATTTGAAGTGAGGGGGGTTCCATGCGGGCCCATTGCAGTAGGGTGTTTAGCAAGGTATGATAGTAGTCTGGGTGGGCTATGTGGGTTGGTTAATTTAAGCGCCTGTGCGAAGTTAATTCTCGCTACTCTGGACCAGTGTTGTTGCGGGAGGTCTGGGGCAAGGACTTTATATATCCAGGTACCCAGGATGCGGTTGGCGTGGCTCTCAAAATCTACAAGTCTCATGCCTCCACTTGAGCGTGGGCCAAAGAGTGTTTCCATCCGTATAGGAGGATGGGATCTGGGCCACAGACAGCCCTGGATGAGCGCGCGGATTGATGTTATAAAGGTGGGTGAGAAGGCGATTGCGTGGGCAGGGTACCATAGTATTGGGAGGATGAGTGAGTTAGCAACTGCTACTCGCCCCGTTAGTCCTGAGGATCTTCCCTTGAGGGAGGCAACGCGTTTGGATACCCGCTGTAGTAGGTTGCTTTCCATTGTCTCATTGGTATACCCCTTGTTTCCAGCCATATCCCGAGGTGGCGGCTAGGATTGGTTGTGGGGTGATGCAAAGGGTAAGCTGAGTGGGTTTTTCCTTTGTATGGGGGTATGAGGTTCGGGTGTTTTAGCCCAGTTGTTAGTGTACTTGCCTAAGATAATGATTTCTGTTTTCCTTTTGTTGAGCGATGCGTTGCTCACCATGGAGTATTACTCTAGGGTGCATTCCAGCTGTCAGGCTTCATTGTTGTTAGCTATACCTGCCATGCAGTCATCCGCGAAGGCCAGTATATTGACTGTTGGCTGGCCTTGTGCAGTTATGCCCATTAGGCGTGAGTCAGTTACGTGGAGGAGTGGATCAAAACTGAAATTATACAGTAGTGGGCTGAGGGGGTCCCCTTGTTTAAGCCCCCTGTGTGGTGTGATCTTGTTTGTTAGGAAGCAAGGGCTGCATCCAGCCATGGTTGCAGATTCTGTGAGGAGCATCGCCCAGTTTATGAATCTGGGTGGGAGTTTGAGAGCGTGTAGGCATTCTTTTAGGTATGGCCAGCTAACGCGGTCATATGCCTTTTTCTGGTCTAAGAAGACTAGGGCTCCAGTTGCTTTGGACTGACATATGTTTGCAACAGGGTGTATGTTGTTCCAGATTGAGCGCCCTGGTATAAACCCAAACTGGTTGGGTGATAGGACGTCAGAGGCTATTGCGCCTAATCTGGCTGCTAAAATTTTTATTAGAATTTTTGTGTCAGTATTAGATAGTGCGATTTGACGCCAGTTGGCCAGGTCCAATTTGTCACCCTTTTTATATAAGGTTATGACATATGATTCATGGCCACCAGGTAGGAGGCGTGTTTCCAGCAGGCACTGCTTCATTGACGCCAATAGGAGGGGGTAATTTGTTGAAAATATTTTTTGTAAAATTCCTAGGGTATCCCATCAGGCCCTGGGCATTTCCTAGGTGGTGCACCGCGGATTGTATCCCAAAGCTCCTCCTGTGTAATTAGATTTAGAATATTGTAGTTCGGCGGTGTGCTTTGTATTTTAGCAGTTTGTATAAATTTTGTGATTTTTTGTGGGTCTGTCAGCGTATCACAGTATAATTTGGTGTAATAGCGGTGTACTTCCACCTTGACCTCCTCAGGGTCAGTTGCCACGGTGCTGTCAGTTTTGCGGACCTGTGTGCATGTGGGCTGGTTGCCGCAGGAGTGGAATTGGTGGAAGAAATATGTTGAACATGTTTCTCCTTCCTTTATGAACTTACCTTTGTTTGATACTTTGATTCTGTGTTGGTGCTCAAAGATGAGGGTGTTTAGTTGGGCGGATATTTCCGCCCATTTGCGTCCCCAGTTGGGGATATAACTAGGTCTTGAAGTGTTATGCTTGAGGTGGTCCAGTTCCGCTAAGGTACGCCTGATTGTGGCTGTATTGGCGGTGTACTTACGTGATGTGATATGCCAGGCTTTGTTGATTAGTTCCTTTTTGAAATTTGCCCATGATACAATGGGATCTGAAGTGAATGGGGCTGTAATTCTTGGTTCAAGGCCTCATGTTCAACCCATTCGGTTATTTTGGGTAATTTTATGTTTTCTGGATGTAACTTTCTCCAGGGCGACACCTATGCGTGGGTTTGGGTTGGCAATAACTGCACCAAAACAAGTTGGTGGTTAGAAAAATTAAGTTTTTTTGTTGTAAATCTGGAAATTTTTGATCATTGGGATTGCGGAATGAGGATGTGATCGATGCAGCTCATTGATATGAGCGTTCCCTCACGTATGTTGGGCCATGTCATGTGGGGAAGGAGTGGTGATCCGGGGGGAAGGGCATCCTGTAGGCCAAGGGATGCCTTCATTGGCGGAATTCGATGTGCCCCAGTGGGTATCCCCTGGGGTTAGGCCATCAGTCCATGTCAGGGTTATCCCAGCAGTTAAAGTCGCCTAACAGGATGGTATCTGGTGGGAGGGTGAGTGTCGGAATGGTTTTGAGAAATTGTTTTCTCTCAGCTGCAGTGAACAGTGCATAGATGCATGCTATCAAGATTGTTTCCTCTTGGCATGTGATTGTTGCTACCAGGACGCGGCTGTGAAGGTATGACGAGGAGTTTATAATTTTTAATTTTTTGTTATTTTGGATGATCACCCCACAGTGAGACGTCCATACCAATTTTGATGGTGAGACCCTGGCTGACCAGGATCCTTCTTCCCCTTGTAGACATTGGGTTTCTTGGATGGCCAAGATGTTTACAAGGGGTTTTTGCAGGAAGTCCAGCTTTTTGGCTTGAGTCATTTGAGCCCTGGCTCCCGCAATGTTTAGCATCCCTATTGACACTGAGGTTCCCACGGCGCCTCAGGAGCAGTTGGAGGGCCCTCTGGCCCTAACCCACCATGGCTTATTTTGGCCATGCTCCGCATCTGTACTCCAACTTTCTCAGTGACAATGTCAGTTCCCTTGATCTGACTCAATTTTTTGTGATAATTGCAGTTTTTGGAATTTGCGTTATCTTTTACCGCGCATATCTCATGATGGTTCAATGCAGGGTGCTGATTGGGTTCTGTAATTTTGGGGTTCAAATTTGGAGAATTGTGCACCACATTTTCGCCCATATTGCGGTTGAATTGTTCCTCAAAGTGTGCATGATTGATGTCACCTGGTGACTCTTTTGAATTGCTGTGAAAATTTTTAACCTGGGCATATTGCTTTGATTGGTTGGCTCAGTGAATATCCAAAATATCCTCTTGAATTTGTCTGGGGTTGATGGATAATTCTGCGTGCACTGCCACCTTGGCTGTTGCCCGCTTGTGGGCTTTTTGTGCCACTTTGCATTGTTTATGTGTAACTGGGTCCACGATAGAGTAAAGTCCATCTTCACCCCAGCGGAATGGGTGGTGACCATTGGTCATTCTGGCGAAGTTTTTGTTACTTTCATCCATGGCTTCCTCACAGTAGTTTGCTTCCATTAAGCCTTACTTCATGGGGCATGCGTGCTCCTTATGTCCCTAATGAACTGCAGTGGTTGCATATAGGTGGTGCGCGTTCTGGTGTAGCTCAGAATGTGGATGACTGTCCCCCATCTGCAAAGTGAAACTCTTCTGTGTGGGGGATTCTTGATAAGTCATCTTCCACTTCAGGGAATGGGTTGATCACGGTAATAGCTTTGCCTGTGCACAGGGTTGGCATCAGGCAATATTGTTGTAATTCAAGTTGCATAATTTCTCCGTAGGCTACAAGCCTTTGTAGAGCTCCTCCTCGATTACCTTATGAGGAAGGTTTGTAGGGAGTGAGTCAAATGAGATGAACAAAGTTTTCACATTGTTCCATCTGGTGCGCATGGTGTGCATTATTTTTTTTCCCTTGGGAAGGGCAATTTTGACACAGACTTTTGCTGTGGCCTCCACTTCTTCGGCTGTTTCAAAACCAATATTGATCCAGCCATGGCCCATGTTGTTGGTGGCAACATATACCGCGTGGGGGAAAAGGGAGGGCTGTGCCTCACATGTTTTCTCCCACAGGGTTGGGGACTCATCCCCGAGGAAGAGTCAGAGCCTGTGCTCCACCTTTGAAAGGGGTTGGTTACATTGGATATATATGTATTGATCTTGTTTTATAGTAAACACCATAAACCCAGGCGGTGTCTGAGTTTGTGGTTTCTTGGCGGCTTGGGTTCCTGGTCCCCCTCCAGGGCGTTTCTTGCCCTTGGGTGCACCATTTTGCGCACCTCTTGATGTGACGCTCGCCCAGGTTGTATTAGATTTATTATTAAAATCGCCCATCTCTCCTATGTGATTATCAAAAATTGCTGTTTGAATCAAATTGTAGTAACTAAAGTGATTGTTATGGGAAAGAAAAGCTCGTCAGACTTTTTCTTAATTTAGGTGAAGCCTTGACTTTAGGGTTATAATATTAATTATTTTAACCAATGTCAACTCTACTATTATTATTATTAATATTGACATCAGCTTAAAATTACTATTTGATATTTAATTGGGGTTAAAGCCCAAAAGTAATACTTATAATTATTATCGTTTATAACTGTTCTTATCTATAATTATTATAGAGTGTGCTGGCATAGTGGTATGGGCGTCCTGATATCGCCCCTCTTGATGCAGGTTAAAATCCCATCATGGCAGAAATCTGTAATTCTGTGCCAAGAGGATAGCAATACATGTGGATTCATGCACCATGCCTTGGTCCAACCAATTGAATTAATGAAGATATATCATGTAATCCTGGCTTATCAGAACATGCATAGGAAGGTTTACCCCTCAGTAATTGGATTTTGTCCTCTACGTTTATATTTTTGCTCCCTACTTCCTATACCTCCTATTGGTGTGGTATCTTTGACCAAAGGCCAGCCCACCTTTATATAAAATTATTTATAGTTATAGTAACAGTTATTTATCTACAAATGTTTTATTATACCTATTGAACAAAAATCGCTAATACTTTAATTTTTATAAGCACTAAGCAATTTCCCATAATAACACCAAGTTTATGACCTAAAAAAATCTGGATAATCTATCTGTTAGTGATCCATTAAATGAAGTGATAGGGAAGAATGTACAAGTCAACTTCCTATTCATCCTGATACTATACCTGAGGTTGAATTCAGTATTTTAACTCCTCTTGTAGCCCAATTTACAATCTTATGTCACATATTATGCCTTACCATCTGTTGACTTTTTATGGCAGATAATGGAAAGCAGTTATTAATTACCATTATTAATCTCAGTCCAGCCTTCAATGATGAATCCTGATCTACTCCAACTCTGAATCTGGACTGGGTCATTGCCTTTCACATTCCTGAATCTCCTTCCACCCTCACATGTGGTCTGACATGTGGCATTTGCTTTTTGCTCATCATAACTCTGATTTTCCCATGGCACTTTAAATAGTACAAACCTTGATTATAATTATACTAGCATTCATTACCTGTGCTTCACTACAGTGTCTATATATTTTCAGATATTTAGATTTATTAATCTACAAGTTGGGCAAAAGTGGCCAGCATGAAAGGCCTGAAGCCCTCCCAACCCGCTGGGGAAAAACGCCCCAGTGGAATGTTGACACACCCTCCCACCAAAAAGGGTGAGTACAGCGCCGCACCTGGAGTTTTGCAATTACTGCAAAAAATGGGCGCATATACCAAAATCAAACACTCCCAACCCTTGTCCTCCTTTGAGCATGGCCTTAGAATTATGGTCAGCGATACTTCCCTTGAATCATGAGAAAAAATGGGGGAGGCCTTTTCCGCGACTTTCCCAAACACCGTCTTGGTAAATTACAAAAATCTACACAGAGGATGGGTGGACGTCAGGTTCATGTCCGCGGAAGAAGCGGCGGATGCAGCAAAAATTAAATTCTCCATAAAAATCAACAATGAAGACCACACCATCCGCATGGTGCACATGTGATGGAATGAGGCAAATGACCTATTCATCATATTTGACTGACTCCTGAGCACCGTGCACTATAATATCCTCATGGATGAACTCTGCAGGGGCCTCAAAGGTTACGGAGTTATCAAACAGTTCAAATTCAAAAAATTCCCCCTCCTGCCCCACCTGTGCACAGGAAAGGCAATAGCCATTATTGAACCGAATCAGGATGTGGCAGAGGATATCACCCTCATTCCCCACACAGCGACCATCAACCTCCATGATGGCAGTGTATCTCACCCCTTCCATATCACACCAGAACACACCCCACCTATCTGCAAATTCTGCTCAGCAATAGGCCACAAAGACCATGCATGCCCCATCAAGTGCGGGATTGAAGCATCGGAATTTTGTGAGGATAATATGGATGAACAAGCCCACC
>JAKSZP010005014.1:0-12369 GCA_022478985.1 Massospora cicadina
CTACTAGCGCCAAGTTACCCTTGACGATGGACCCCTTTGGTGTCTACCGTTGGGAGGTTTCTTACTTACCTGGTTTCATATGTGGTGCTTTACACCCTTGCCGGGGTTACCTTTTGCTCAAGCACCATTCTAGGTGCCTCATTTCCCATTCTCTTAATGGCTAGTTCCTTAGCAATGTGGGTTCGCATCCCACATCACCTTGCTGGGAACAAGAGAGTTACAGACACTCTCTTGACATCAGCCCTAAAGCTCTGCACAGTCCCCATCCTCCTCCTGCCCTTACCAGCAATCATGTAAGTGGGCCTTGTGCCTCCCTTTATTGGCTCGCAACATTATCCATTCAAACCTGAATGCCAGCAACCATATACCCTGAAAGAGTTATCATTGTCCCTTCATCCCTCGCCCTTGCGGGTTGCCCCACAAGATCGTGGTTGCCCATTGCAACCATTTGGTTTGCCTTGGGGCAATTGGTATATTATTGAACTTTTGCTTCCTCACATCCTCAATAGAACCCCACTTATACAAGTTGCCTGTACTGCTGTGCTAATGGATTCTTGCTCTCCACTGGGTACTCATGCACCCTGATTGGGAGCCCAATCTAATTCTTATCAGCTGAATCCATGATAGGGATATTCAACATCCTGGTATGCAAAAAGGGGAAGTTGCACAGACTGAGTCATGATGAGTTTTGCAGTGATCTTCTGCAGCCAAGTGAAGTCAATAGGTGACTGAGGCCAGCGGCGTAGAAAATTTCTGCCACACAGCCTAGTGAGGCAATTTTTGTATATAATCATACTGCCCTGCAAGCAATATCTGGCCCAACAAATGCAGGGGAAATTTAAAAACCCTTTTTGGTGGATGTTCAAAGATAATTCGCATGCTGATGCAACCCTGACAGTCTAAGGATTGAGGCAACTCCCCTGGTGTAGGCTTACATATGTTGAGGTAACAATTAAGGCCCTGGGAGCCCATATGTTACACTTAGATAATGGGGTTTTATCTATAAACAGCAGGTTTCAATCCCTAAAAGGTTAACTAATAAGTTGCTTATCACAGGCGGCATCACTTTCCTAGCAGCTCATAAACCTCTAAGCCAATTGGCAACAAACCTGATTGACTACTATGAGTTAATTAAGGTGTCAATATTAAAATTGCCACCCTAATCACTTGTTTATTGTCAGAGATCAGCCCTGACAAAATACTAGTGATCTGGCAGATCAAAACTGGCAAATTACTAGATATACATTAGGAATATCTCTCCAAACATAGGTTATCATAAATAATTGATTTACCACATCTACTGTAACAAATGGGTTCGCGCTAATATCCCGCTAGGAAATTGGGAAGTAAAAGCCACATAACTGACTCTACTAGGGACCAGCCCACTAGAGCCAATCCCCTACCCATCCGCCAAGTTCCGCCATTGCCACGTGCCCTCAGATCCCCGTCCACACGCTGTAGGAGGATACTGAGTTGCACGCCAATGACACACCATGCCCACTATTGGAGCTCATATCTTCTGATCTGATTATTCTATTAAAATAAAATATTCTTTTTGACTTGCAACCAAATCTTTATTTGATTTTTAGGGTTGTTGTAGAAGACTCAACTGGCTATTCAAACCAGCCTATCCTAAAATATATAGTGCTTTTGCAAATATAAGATAAGCTTTCCTTTATGCCAAGCTCTCTAAACTGTCCAGCACATCTTGGGCAAAGATTCCATTCCCCATGGAATCATCATCTGAACCACTTGTAAGCCCAATGTCATATTGACTCGATGCATTTTGGTTTCAGACCAATAAATTCCCCTTGCTCTGATTCTCCTTTATTCAGGTTTCTTATAAATTTCCTATTCAGATCTAGTACTAACTGATCCGTAGCAATGTACAGATCAGGTACCACCTGATCCGTTACAGTTGGCCTATTGAAATCCCAATGTGGTCAATACCAAATATGCCAACAATGCACATCAAATATTAAACACCCGAGAGGAACAACTTAATCTAGGAGTCCAAAAAGGTGGCAGCAGAAGCCCTTACAATGGATTGTCTCACAAATGGGTAAAAGACTTTAAATTATTGCTTTAGAAGCTGGAAACTCATTCAGGTTTATTTTCATCTCAACAGAACGCCTTACTGAAGCGGCTACCTCAGCCTGCAGAAATCACCTGGGCTTAAAATCATTGAATGCTCACTTTAACAGGTATGTAAGAATATATTGGTTTTTATATAGGAACATCAACAATCTCATTGCTTTGCTGGCAGGCCTAAATTGGAATAAACAAAATGCTTTGATTGAGGACATGCTTTAAAGAAATCCATCAGTTGCGTTAGGTTTGCAAGTCAAACTGCTGTACTTACTCAGTAAAACGGGAACCCAGTAATCAAGTGACAACAACAAACTTTTTAGTAGAAAGTCTGACCAAAGATATCAGATGCATAATGTCAAGCCAAACTTTATTTAAAGAAGATGCTATCTTTATAAAAGAATTTGAACCCCTTAATGAGATTAGTTGCCAGTAGTTGACCCAATTTGGGGTAGGAGAGAATGAAGAGAGCTAAATTCATCCTACAAAAGATGGCTTATAAATTATTTAAGGCCTGAACCCAGGTGTCAGAATCAAGCAGTTTGGAGCAACCTCGTAAAGTGGGATCATCAGTTATAATATCTATACATGACCTTAAATTTAAAATATCTATCCTATGCCTAAATTTATGGCATCAATCCCAACCCCAGATACTCTCTGATGGGACTGAGGGCCATTTTAACTAATAATTTATCAGGACACTTGAATACTGGAAGAAGTGTGCTGCCTATCCCTAAAGCAGGCCAAAATGACTTCAAAACTTTAAATTTTCTGAAGGTTGATAGTGATCAGAACGTTCACAAATTTTTTTAAAGCTATTTGAAATGTCAATGTGAGGAGCGTCAGACCATGTAAAGGCATCCGCATAAATTAACTCACTTGACTACCACAGCTGTGACCTTATGCCCCATTTGGCTGGTGGGTGATCTATATAGATGCCAAGCATGCAGTGATACAAAAAATCTGGAGGGCCTAAAATTAGCACCCAAATTACTAAACTTATTAATGTCAACTTTGAGCAGGTTGATATAAATAACTTTGCTGACAGGTTCTACCATGAAGCATAAGCCTTGATTGGGGCTTAACGCAATCATTGATATGCAAAGTTTCAATGAAGCATGCAGTCAAGCCCCAACATGAGATACTCCATGTCATAATACCAGCATCTAATCAAGATATGGGGGCTCAAGTGTTTACTGATGACTTAAGGCATTGTGCCAGCAGTTTTAAAGCCCCCGATCAGCCATGATCTCAGCAAAGATTTTGATTCTAGGCCCAAAGATAAACAATACATTTGACAAGGATGTTGGGGCTGGCCATATATATAACTGCATCCATGTAAAGTATAAAAAGGGGTTAATAGGTTGGCCAATTAAAAGATAGAAAGAAATAAAAATTATACTAGTATTTAAATAATAAAATGATATATATAATAAATAAAAATCTTAAAAAGGAAGTAAATAAAAATAAAGAAATTAATTAATAAACTTTATTATTTGCTCTCAAGGAGGGGAGGAGAGGGGAATCTGGCTTTTAGTACTCCCCAACCTGACCCTCTTTTAGTCACTAAGAAATCAGGAGCAAATGCCAAAGAGGCCTATAGTAGTGACAATCTTTGGGCTACAATTTACCAATATGATGATAAAATGCCAAGGCTGGCAGTTGACAACTAGCACTGATAATTGGGGATCTCAGGATTATATTCCAGTCAAGTTGGGATCGGTTAGATTTTGGTAGCTAGCTCAAAAATAAATTCTTGAGAAAACCAATGATTCTGGCTGATTACCCTATTGGTAGATCCATTAATCCTTGATTAAACAGCATAATTTATTTTTAATGATATACAAAATTGCTTATAGTAGCTCACTCTTCCCAATTAGTGATACCACTAATAACCTTAGCTTATGGTCAATATCCAACTATGCAGACTGAAAATCCCAGGCTTTGATAGCACTTATCAAGTTGCCCCTCATTTTTATCAGTTTCATATACTAGTATAGATGTATATCCATCTTTATAATCAGCATGCTAGCACTTAAATATGGATAGCCTATAAGTGAGTACCTAATGCTATCAAGAAGCCTGCTGATATCCCAAGTCAGATATATCAATAATTTTAATCAATGACCAACCTTTCCAGACTTGAGTTTGTATGTCAATCTAGATAATTGGTACAATAGCAATTGAATATGGATAGCCCAAAAGGAAATACCTAGAGCTATTGAGAGGTTGGCCAAAGTCCTGATTAAAGTATATCAATAAGCTTAATTGATATTGATTTTCCCTACTTTGGTATTTCATCAGCTGTATGAAAAAACTCTAAATGGGCTGAACTTAGGCCAATTTTACCCTTCAAGGTGCAAATTTATACCTGGCCCAATCAAGTTTGAGAGTATTTTGCCACCCATCAAACTAAAAAGATTGTCATTATATCCATCCTTGGCCAAACTGAGGTGGCAAATAAAATTTGGGGGAAACTGCATGCTAAACCCCAAAGCTTATGGCCAGAAAATACCCTAAAGGTATAAATACTGGGGCCCGGCCACGAGAAAAACCAAGAAAAATGGAAGCAAGAAGATCTTTTAGCAATAAATCTTTTCCCTTCTTGAACCTCTTGATCTGGTTAAATTATCCGAGTGTTTGGTTCCTGTTAGGGGTGTTGACAAGCTGTTAGGAAGGAGAATCCCATCTTGTACCTTTACCTGCATCAGTAGAAGTTCCCAATTTAATGGGGGTAGATTGCTTTGAGAAGAGCAGACGAGTTGCATATTTTTTGATAAGCCTTGTGAGCTTCTGAATGGTCAAAATACTGCAAGACACCTGGCAAAAATTGAGGATAATTCTTCCAAATTTCTTTCCAGCTTTAAGTGCAGGATTTTAATTATCGAGTGAGTGCCCCTCAAATTTAACATAAAGTAACCCGAGTTGTCACTCTAAAAGCTGGTGATAGGTTTGGAGTTGTATGTGACGCCAACTAGTTTAGTTGGTTGATAGATTAGAGGTTTAAGCGGGTGGATCCGCTTAGTTGGATGGGCCAAGCTTGACATACCGTCCGACCCCAGATTTATTTACCCCGCGGCGGCGGGGGGCCTTGCTCGAATTTCAAAACGGCAGTCAGCCGCTTGGAGAGGCCTTGAACTTATGCCATCCGCGGAGCTCGCATCACGGTTTGGTTAAGGAGCGCGGGCGGATTGGAATTCCGGGCCGCGGTAGGGCACTGAAATCATATGGCGTGCAGTGGTGTCAGAGGCGCGCGGCTAGGCGTGGTTTGCTGTAGGGCGGAGGGTGAAGCTAAGTCGTTTAAGGTCCATTCTAAACGCGTGCATAATTTTATTGCCGGCCCGCTTTTAAACAGCCTCAAGCTGGCTTTACTGGGGGGTTCCGGGGACAAATTCCAGACCGTCGTCCACCTCATCTCGATGCTCCGAGATGAGTTGCTTATGGAAGGGCAGGAGGCTCGGCTCACGGCTTTCGGGGGCACATACCAGGTCGTCGTTCACCTCGGCTCGACGCTCCGAGATAAGGTGCTTATGGAAGGGCAGGAGGCTCGGCTCGCGGCTTTCGGTGGGCGAGGGTGAGATCTCCGGACGTGCACAACCTCCAGAGGAGTGCCCGATTTGGCCTCCGACGTTTGCATCAAGGGTCTTCGGGATCTAAAGAGGTCAGGGGAGCGATCGACATAACCTTGTGCCAGGTACCGCTCGGCCCGCGTGAAGCTAGCCTCATCCGCTTGACCGGGGCCCCTAGGGAGGACCCGGAAAAATTGGCTGGACATGTGAGCGAGCATTAAAGCCTTACCTGGCGTTGTGGAACCCGGGGGCTGGAAAAAGCTGCAGCCATCCAAAAAGTGGTCGGACGAGAGGTTCTGCGTCACGCTCCCAAGCAAGTTGGGGGGCTGGGATAGGCTGGAGGCCACGCCAGGAACGCACGCCTGCGAGGCCGCCTGGCTCTCGAGGAAGGAATCGTACGGGTCGGCGAGGTGCGGGTGGATGTTGAAGGCCTCCGACTCGTTGGTGGCAAGGACGAAATCGGCATACACCATGTCCTCGTAGCCCAACCCTAGGTAAAGCGGCCTACAAGTCAGCAACCAACCACACCACCTACTCGCCCCCGCAGGTGAAGGACGCGAAGAGCGGCACGTTCAGATCCTTGGCCAGGTTTAAGATGGCCTAGGGTAAGCAGCTGTAAACGCGTTACCTTGAACTCCTTGACTCGGAGGGTGAAGCCCACCTCCCGGTCGACGTTGTAGAGCGTGAAATCCTCGGTACAGAAGGTCATATCGGTACGCAGCTGTTTTCGGGAGTGGGCTAAAGCTCAGCGTGCTCCATCCGGCTTACCTGACTTCAGCGCCTCCTCATGCTCGTTGTGGTGCGACAGGAACTGGATCGTCTTGGGCCTGCAGATGATGGTGAACTCGTCCAACCGGATGTCGAAGTGGGTCATCAGCGTGAGCAAAAAACTTGTGCCCATCTCCCAGCTGAAGAACCGGGTCGGCCGGTCGAATTCCAAGACTTCAGCTTCTTCAGGCATGTAAGCCATGCGGAACCGTTGGTTGACCGCACGCGGGTACACCATATCAAGCGTCAGCCGCGTCCCCCCAACGAAACCGAGGCCGGTGGAATCATTGACCTTGATCTCGCACCGCTCCACCTTGTAATGGGCGCTGGTGGAGATTTTGAAGATTTCGAGCAGCGTCTAGCCCAGTTAGCGATCCCTACGCCCACCCACCTTAAGGTTCACCTGGCAGGCCAGCGCCTGGATCGCCTCACCCAGACGGGTTTCATCCAGGCCGCGGGCCCTCAACGCGACGAAGAACTTAAGCTTGAACCCGAAGTTGGCGTAAGCGGAGTGGGCGGGATCCACAACACTCAATACGAGCTAAGTTAAGTGAGAAGCGACGAGCGTCCAAGTTTACCCGAGTATTGGTGGCGCGGATGGAAAGCCGGTCCCCGAACTTCGACAGGCATACCAATATTTTATAGAAGGCTAACCGGAACGTGATTAGCTGCGCGGTCGAAAGCGCAGCTGCCCCAATTTCAAGTGAACATCACCCACCCGATAAAGCGTCCGCTGCCGATACTAAACTCCACCAAATAGGAGCTAACGCCTTTTCAGGGCAAACTAAACCGAGAACGAAGCCAACTCAAGCTTCACAACGCATCAAATTGAAGGCTTAACCCCAAACCCAAAAAACCCACGCGTGTCGGAAAAGATGGAAAAGTCACTGTACAACCCTCCTCAAGTAACGAACTCAAACGAGTTACAAAATTTGGTTTCCCAATTAGGTAATAATAACGGCCTCCAGCTAAGCTAAAATATAACTTAGAGGCGAGGCTTAAAGAATGAAGGTTAAAAGATTTAGACAAGGGCACGCCCTTGGATGATGAGAAATAAGGCTTCTATCGACGGTTAAGGGTAAATATGACATCGATACCAGGATAGAAGGGTACAGCGTAAGGAGTATCAGCACGTATTAAGCTTGAATAAGCTTAGCTTACATTTCACCAAATGGCCTTGGAAAGAAAACTCCATCTAATTTTAAGTGAGTGAATCCCAAGTTCGATTTTATGGGGTTTACCGGGGAGGTGGAATTACATCATCCGAAACCATCGGACTCCGCAGCTTCTTAGGGTTTGCCCGTTATCTTCGGTTAATCGAAGCGTCCACCGCTGATGTTTTCATTCTAAATCTCATAGTTGGGTTGAAGCTTAGGGTTCAGATGGGCCTCACCTTTTACCATCCTCATCCTACAATTTATAAGGCTTACCTTAACCCCTTTTAATCTACAACTAGCGGAGTTACCCGTGCTTCGCTACGGTGTCTATAGAATTTCAGGTGATTCGAATTGATTAATTTAGATTTTATATATAGTTAAGCAATAACTACTCGGCTAAATCTAATTGCTCAATCGAAGCAACCAAAAAGACCAACCACTCAGCTAAAACTAACTGAACTTATCAAATCAACCAATAACTAATCACCTCCAAAGCTAAACTGTATCCTATCGATTCGACCAAAAACCATCAACCACTCGGCCAAATAAAATAAACTTATCAAATCAATCAGATTCTAAATTATTTTAGCTTTTATATTGGTAGATAGCTATCAATAAGTTCAGAAACAATTAAACCTATTAAAAATTCCAACCTCCAACCACTTAGCTAAAATCTATTAAGTCTGCCAAATTAATTAAACCATCAATCTCTTATCTGAAACTATTGAGCCTATCGAATCAACCAAAAAATAAACCACCACTCGGCAAAAACAATTATTGAACTTACAAAACAGCCAAAAACTACCAACTAAATATCAAAGCCTATGAAATTATTGAATTAAATGAATATGAAAATATACAGCCAAATTGCTATATAATTACCATTAGAAATATACGTTCTAGCTCTTATATAGAACTGATGTTTAAATTTATATGATTATATTAAACAATTACATATTAGCATTCCGTTCCCAAATTTTATAGAATACTTGTGCCAAGTTTGGTGATTTTTGGTTATTTGCTCGAGATAATGCATCTATATAAACAAATTAACATACTGATTCTTTTGTAAATAAAATTTAAGATTAATTCTTGTTGATACCCAGTTTAACACAGATTTGTTTGTAGGCTTAAAGTTCATCTGATAATCTCATAATTTTTATATTTGTAGATGGCTATCGATAAAATTAAGTAATCAAATTATACTGAATCAATATAAATTTACCAACCATTTAGCCATACCCAATTAAACCTATCGAATTAACTAGACCACTAAACCACTTAGCTAAAACCATTAGATTAAAAATCAACCAATCACCAACCGCTTCGTAAACCAAAACTAAACGTATCGAAACAACCAAAATCACAACTACTTACCAAAACCAATCAACTTTATTAAATCAACCAATCACTAACTTTATTTAAACCGTTAAGCTTATTAATCAACACAAACCCACCAACCGCTCGACAAAACCATTTAAACTACCGAATCAACCGAATATCAAACTTCTCGGCCGTAACAATATACCGATTTCCATTAAAAACATATAAAATTTTCACTTGTTACATATAAAACTTTTTATTTTACTATGAAAATTAAAAATCGGGCTTCAAGGTGCACACGGACCCCCTCCCTTACACCTATAGCCAAATTTTCAGAGCTCTACATGCTCTAGTTTTGGCTGGGCGTCGCGCACACACACATACACATTTGCTTTTATATATATAGATTACGCCAAGATTCGAACAACTGACCTTTTATAGAGTTGAAGTTTAGAGCCAAAAGCTGAGCCGATTATGCTAGAGGAGGTATGTTTAAAATCAATTGGACTTTTGATTCAAAGTTTTGATTTGGATAAACTTGTTAAATACCCGAATGACCACTAACCACTTAACAAAACCATTTAAAATATCAAATCAGCTGAATATCAAACTGCTCAGCTGTAACAATATAGCGAATACCATCGAAGTATGTATAGGATTTTCACTTGTTACATATAAAACTTTTTATTTTACTATATTTTTCCCATGTTTTAATAGTCATTCTGCTATTCGGGGCGGAGACAAATCAACAAAGCAAAGATCATAAAAATCGGTCCAGCTGTTCTTGAGTTATAAATGGTGTAACTAACCCGACTTTGTTTTATATATATAGATATGAAAAAGGTTCCTGATAGGTAATATGAATATTTTGAGCCCTTATAATCCCATTGTAACCCTCAACTATACCGTTAACTCTTACCCTATCATCTTAAGTTGATCCTGGAGGTATCAGTCCTACCTGGTAAATGGGTGGTTGGGAAGTCGCTTGCAACCTCTGACACTTGACACTTTTGTGCGTTAGTATACTTTTAGAAAAAGTGACCCTGAATAGTTAAGCAAAACCAATTTTTGGTTTATACCTGCTGCCCTAATTAAAGCAGTACATATGGCTTCCAACATCTATAGTTACAAATGGGAATCCAAAGGATGGTTAGCCTGGCAGGTAAAACTGCTTCCACCCTAGTACAGGTTTCGAGTTCGAAACCTGTACTGGCTAGAAAAATTCTCAGTGTGGTATATTTGTCCCAAGGTCAACCCACCTCAAATATTTTTTTACAAATGGGAATCCTGCCCACCAAGCTTAGCTCATAGAGCTGACAGTCCACAGCACCTTATTTTTTTAAAAATAAAAACTCCCAGCTAAGAGGATAATCCAACCAGCGGGGGTGCATCCACCAATGCTAGTAAAGGGGTTGGCATTGAGGCCCAAGTATACCAAATAAACTCAGCTTATAAAAATGTCGGTGATGAGCCTGAGTATACCAAATAAACTTGGCCACCAATGCCACAACCAACACAACATTAGATACAAATGGTACTTTGGGGCTAAACCCCTCTGAAGGCATCTCAGCCACAATGGGAACCAGAAGCTACCACCCTGGTGGAGTCTGGTGTTCCCACCAATGGGGCAGCCCATGGCTGCTGGATTTGTTGGCATGGGTGATGCTTGCTGGTGCTTGTTTACCTTAAATCCAACAAATGGGGGATTGAAACCACTTATGATAATAAAAGTAAACAATAAAAACTAGAAAGTTGTATAATTTATGTTTATTAGTTGCAGCAGAAGGTAAGAAATGAACCCTCTTAATAAGTCAATACTTAGTATTTGAAGTGTCAAGGCTCAAAGTTCAGTTTTCTTAGTAACATACAAATTAGGGAATATTGATATTTGACCTATTTGAGCTTGGAAGCTTCAATTCACATTGATGAGATAGCTGATAGAGGGCTGGTAAAATAAGCCCATGTGGTAAGGTTTTGATGTATTTCATCCAATTGGTGGTCTGGAAAATTTTTACACTTGGTTGGACCCCCTCTGACCCTATAAAAGGGGCTGATCTCCACAGTGTAGGCTGTACTAAAGTGGAAGTGGCCTGGAGAGGAGCTTCCTATGAACTTCTCAAGATGGCTGACAATTTGGTGCAATCTGATCACTTGAACTCACTTTGCTTGTCCAATTATTATTAAAAGTGTTACCCCAATTTGAGGGGCTCCACCAGGAATTGACTAGGGCCTTTTGACCAATTTTTTCATCACTTTCCTATAAACTACCCTTTTTTTTACATCAAACTTGTAATTGTCTGACAATGGCAAAGCAAAGGTATCAATAGGCAATAACCCCTAAAATCCTTTCATAGCCCAATACCCCCAATACTGAGCAACCACCCTCCTCAGGGATGTTGGAAACCCTACTTACTATGGGACTGACCCCCAACAGTTTGCTCCCCATGCAGGGGAACAATTGCCCAAGTTACACAAAGAAAATTGGGGTAGATCTAATATTAATAAAGCTGGTGAAAAATTTTCTGCAATTGTCCTCAATATTATTTAAACCCCTCATTCAACTAATACCTTATCAGGCCTAAACCCCAATGAGGTTACCGCTGCTTCAAAATCTGATTTAGACTCATCAGACCACCAAACCCAATTGCCAAAGAACTGAAATTAATAGCAGAAATCCCCAATTCTACCAAAGTGACCAAGGCAACAAACGTCAAATTCTATAGCACATGGTGAATTATGCGCTTATGCAGAATTAGATGCTGAATTTTGAGGCAACTCTACACATGAGGTGATGCAATTGGAAAGTCTGCTGTTCTCATATGAAATGATGACTCAATGGATATCAAAAGCTATAACCCCTATGACAGAAGCCACATGACACATAATAAGTTCTCCACCTGGGCTGTTAAACAATTTATTGTCACACAAATCCCAATTACTTTGTTGATAACCTTTTAATCACTGCGCATCCACACCAAACAAGCTTTTGAATGGATAAAACTTTTAGTGGACTACCAAACGATGGAGGCAGCTGTTCTGAGGACCTAAAACCTGAGGATGCAAAAAACATGGCTGGATGCAAACATTGACCTCTGTGATGCCATGGAGCTCAATAAGGCAGATATCCCCGCAAAGATGGCAACTTTTGTCAAGAGCACACGTTGCTCCTTATTGGAATTAGGTGCCTATATAAAAATGTTCCCTGACGCTACAATAGCGCTTATTGTGACATCATGCTCTTTCCATCAAAACTTTCATAAAATGGTGTACACCACATTTTATCCCAAAGAGGTGCTACTGTGGATAACAGCAGGGTTTAAGGCTACTAAGCCTTACACTGGTCATACACACGGATCCCTCCTGCTATGGAGTATGACTTTCTACTAGCTGGCTGGACAAAGGATAAAGCTGTGGAATGGGGTCCCTTCCAGGAATGGTCGCTGAAATTTTCCATTAACTGTAGC
>JAKSZP010005015.1:0-12318 GCA_022478985.1 Massospora cicadina
ATTCAGCGAATCACAAAGTCAATAACCACTGCTACAGCTGCACTTTAGAGAACATAAGCTTTCTGTTGGAGCAGCCAAGAGATGGCGAAACACCTAAATATCTCTTGATATGGCCATCTTCTTCTAGGATTTACATGTCCATACAAAGGACGCCCATGAATGGTGAAGCTGGCTGATAACTACCACATGGTGGAAGCTGTAGTCTGCAAGGATCTTAAAATTTGCTGACGTTAAATCCTGGCTCAAAGCCAGCATTGATCTCCATAATTCCATGGAGTATAGTAAAAAGAATCCTAGACAAGTTTGCATCATCTGTTAACAGATCAGGACTTTTACTGAAGAGACTAAATACATCAAACGCATTTCAAATTCCTCAACCAAACTAGACAGGGCGCATCATGCCATCTCTGCAGATGTTTCGCTAAGTGTTATAATATAACATCTTCCCACAAGGAAGCTATAAAATATATTGCAGTCAGTTTCATGGCTACCAAAGCCTTGCGCTGGTTGTACATCAGAATCGTTCCAGCTACTACTTATGACTTGCTAAACTAGTGACAAAGGGAAAAGCTGTGGAGTGGGGTCCTTCCTGGATTGTTTCCATAAGATGTGATTAACTGGAGCGCAAATGGCTTCACCCCCTTTAATTAAAGTACTATATCTGTACCAGGGCAAATATTGACCTAGTCCATGACTGGAAAACCTAAGTGTAACCAAAAGAATCCATGTAACCCTACAAGGCTGCTCCTTACCTCAGGACAAATGGGTAGTTTGGAGGGACCATGAAACCTTAGCTAAGTTGGCATATTGGGCTGCGTAGGATTTAGATCAAAAAGCCGCTCAGCCATGGATTAAGCATGAGATCTCACCTCAGGCTATGGCAACAATGCGTGGGGTTTGTAACGATTGCAATCACACATGAATCCTATAAGGTTGGGAATTATGAGATTTGTGTGTGTCGATAGTTGCAATTCCATTATTCTAAGCAGGATTTTCCTATTTGGGTTGATAATGGAATAAATTTAAATAAATCAGTTTTCCTGATTGGTTGTTCATTATGAGGTTCCCCTCCATTTCTCCGCCGAGTTGCCTGGTTGCCATCAATTTGGGAGGCTTTTGCGCCCCTCATTACCCATGATTCTTCTAGCCTTTTTTGGAAGTATTTCAAAGCAAGTTCAAGCCCCGATGGGACCTCACTTTGGAATTCTATTCCAAATTCAAGTTCACCTCTTCCATTAAAGGCCACTTTTTGCTTATTCATTTTATTTAAATTTAATTTATTTAACGCGAGTTGTTGGCCAGCAGATGGCGGTGCTCCAGGGAAAGGGGGTGGATGCACCGGGCTCCTTTTTGGGGAGGTCTTGCCCTGGCTGGCAGGGAGCCATAATGGCCTGAGGTTACAGAGGCTGGTGCACCGCACCTCGGCATGGCATGCCCAGCAAGGCCATCCAATTGGACAGGACCAATTGGAGTTGGTATGGCCACATATGGGAGTGAGTGGTGAAGGGCCAGTGGCGGACTGGGCCTTGGGAGCCCAGTCTTGACAGGGTTAGGACTCTAAGTTTGGGCAGGACTGGCTATAAAATGTAAGTGAGTTGAAACAATCCAGGACTGGAAACAGTTGTTCCTAGAACCCTCCCTTGTGGCCCCTATGCCAACGAAAAGTTCAATTCATCATAAGCTTTCTAGATGTGTGAAGCCAACATATCAACCAAAATTGCAGACCTGTTTTCCAATGCAGGCCAAAACAGTGTAACTGTTAAGGACTGGTGATAAAGCAACTCCATCACCCTTGAGAAAATACAACTATTTTTCATTTGGCATGCGGCCCCAAAGATGCTCCATTGGTATTGCCTTGGCTTTTCCCCTGTTGACATGCAAGGATGGCAGAAGCTAGAGATCAGAGTGGCAAAGGCCCACAAAATCAATAATTGAGATACTAATATGCACCAGGTCAAGGCTTTCCTGAGCTGAATCTTCAGGCTCATTGAGTTGATCGGCTGACTTCTTAAAGGGAAGACTCTTGCTGAGGCCCTATAGCCATCGACTAAAAAGAAGTCAGCTAGCACTGCTACTGCCCATATTTGGTGATTTATTAAGGAATGGTTCTGGTAGCCATATTGTCTTAATCTATTTGTTTATCAGCAGCAGATTCTCAGACTGCCAAGCTCAAGAGTCCAATCTATATTACATGATCTAAATTCACTTCCAGATTATAAAGAAGGATGAGTGGTCAGATCTGATACCTATAATTGATCATGTGCTTGATAAAGTCCTGTTGATGGGTGACTATATTCACCACTGGGCTCTGTAGCATGGCTTCATTGTCATTTTGATCCTCAGCGAGCTTTCCCAGAAAAAACTCCTCAAATTCAAAGATCAGTATAAAGGAGCCTATCTTCAAACTGGAGCTGACCCAGTATGCCAATCAGACTTCCTGGTGGGTTACCTTCTATAAACTACCAACAGACTGTGATCATGAATGGGCACATGAGCATCCAAAGTGGTTTATCACGCTATGGCAAAGTCTTTTAAATTTTGGCAAGCTGGAGGTAGGTATATTTCTAAGTGCCTATGTACCCAAACTGTGGAGGCGCTTTATAAACCACCCCATTGATGAAGGCCAATAAGATCCTATTACCCAGATTCATACAGATCCTGGGCCTCAGCCACGTTGTCTGTGTCAAAATAAGAAGACTCAACCAGGTATGAAAGTTCTGTTTCCAGACTAATCATCCAATGCTCAATGCCATCACAATAATATAAAATTTCCCTGTGAATACAACTACAATCCCTTTGACAGGATCACCAAAGTCAGATCAAAAACCTTCCTTTTTTTAAAAGGACTAGGAATAGCTTCTGCTTAACCTCACAGAAGTTGTGAGATATGATCTGACAACAGCAAGAGCTTGACGCTGCTCATAAGAGGCTTATGAAAGTGAAGCAGCAAAGCGCTTCTAGGGTGAGAACAAGCCATTTATAAATCCAAATCTGGAGGCATATATGAAGGATGAGGTGACTTTCCTAAGTCTTCAGCGTCTCATATAGCCCAAGCGGAGTGGGAGGAAAAGGAGGAGGAGCTCTGGCAGAATGATGACTCTAAATAATCGCCCAAGAAAGCCACAATCTGAAGGCCACGTAAAAAAGTGAGTACAATGTCAATAACCCTTCAGCTTATAAACGCTCTGCTGGCAAAGATAGCACCAAAAATGTAATGCCATCCATCAACAATGTTCCTATTCAGCATGCAGCAAAAATTGACTGAACAAAATAAAGAACCAACTAATTTACTTAAAAGTACACAGAGACACCAAAAGTCGCCCAGTGTCTCATGCCAAGTCAACCGCTAGATCCTTCCCTCTAAAGGATTGCCCCACATTCATTGTTTAACCTACTCCCCTCTTAATCAATAAAAATGGGGATGGCTACAAAGTTTTAATTCACAAAATGGCTGGAAATAAGATCCTCTTTTCCCTACGCCCCATCAATTTTCCACTAACCCCACCTTGCTTGGCGCCTTTCGCCATATAACACCATCTTTCCACAACTCAATGTATTACCTTGATAAGCCTCATACTCATGGGTCAGGCAACTAGGGGCTATTGTCACGTCAATGAATGCTTGGGGGATGGTTAGCATTCAGATGAGAGCGAGAAAAAAATGCCTAAAAGCTATTTACAACAATATTAATTAATATTTAAATATTGGAAATACAAGCCTATTGCCAGAAAGAACTTTACTAAGCTCAATCCTGACATTTCAATTCACTCATGTTATTCTATCTTAGATTTTTCTCATACCAATTAAATTAATTATATGAGGAGAGTGTCTATAACTCTCCTGTTTCCAGCGTGGAGGTTCTCGGTGCACAAAGCCAATGAATGGAAACTAGCTGTTAGAACCAAAGTTACTAGAGACCAGCAGAGGAGGCTGAAGCAATAATAACTTATAGAAAAAAGTGCGATTATTAAAACAAAAACCCCACCAAAAACGATGCGGTGCACGAAAGGGAAAATGGTAAGTGTCCCAGGATGGAGAGAACCTGGGCGAACCAACGGTGCATGAGGGGATAACCAGATAATCTGTAAAATGGTTTGGTGGATTAGCGCAAGACCTCCTCAAAGGGGTCCGTGCACAGGATTGTCTAGAAATGCATTATAAAAATGGTAAAATGGGGAAATTTTATTTGGGAAGTCAACCAATAAGGAATGTTGGTTGGGGAAAACATACTTAAGCTTGGTCGGGGGAATAAGGGGTTTGCTGCAGCAGGCCCAAGCACCAATCCACCAATAGGCCAATGCTACCATCCAAATTGGTTGAATATGCTGAAACTGACTTTGCTCGAGTGATCACTGAAGCTGGATTTGACCCAAATGCTTTGTTTTGTAAATGGAATGGGTTTCAAAACCCCATTCCTTTTACAAACCAAATGGAACCATCCGCGTTAATACAATAGACTGTCCGTTTTAACGCCTGGACTGACGTAAGGGGATTGGCATTTGGCACCCCACTAGTACCAACCTGGGAATATTTTGCCCATACCCAGCGTTGGTCTAGGGTATTCCTAAGGTCAGGAAGGGCCTGTAATTTCACCTTCTGGGCCTCATGGCACCCAGCCTTATCCTTGGGGTTGGTCCCCACTATGGTGTCATGTGACCATGACAAATTATGAAGATTCAATTTGAACAGCAAATTTGATAATCACACATGAGAGATGGGCGACATCAATAAAAAAATTTATTTGGGCGAAAGTCATATCAGGCAATGTGCAGAACGGTGCACCAAAGAGCAAGAAACGCCCTGGGGGGACCAGGAACCAATGCCACTAAGAAACCACAAACCCAGAAACCTTCCAGGACTGTGAAATTCACAACTAAACAAAACGCATACCTCAAAATTCAATATTCCCAACCCTCTCACTGGTAGAGCACGGGATCTGACTCTACCTAGGGGTTGATTCTCCAACTCTGTGGGATAAAGTGGGTGAGGCACAGGCCTCCCTACTCCACCACGTGGTGTACGTTACCACCCACACAATCCATCGCAGCTTGTTTGATATGGGATTTGAAACTAAAGAAGATGCAGATGCCGCCACAAGAGTCTGCATTCAAATTGTCCTCCCCAAAGGGAAACAAATTGTGCGCACTGTGCACAACAGATGGAACAAAGCGAAAACTTTGTTCATCTCTTATGACTCACTCCCAACCAACCTGCCTCACAAAATAATTGAGGAGGAGCTCCAAGCTGGACTTGCCAGCTAAATAGAGATTAAACAATTCAAATTGCAGCAGTTTCGCCTGATGCTGAGCCTGTACACAGGTAGGGCAATAGCAGTAATAAACTCGCTCCCTGAGGTGGCAAGAATCTCATAAAGATCCTGCACACAGTGGTGTTTCACCTCCCAGATGGGGGGCGTGTCAAAAGTATTCTGCATCACACCAGAAAGTGCACCGCCAATCTGCAATCACTGCAGCACATTGGAACACAATGTTCACGCATGACCCATGAAAGAGGGCCTAATGGCCCCAGACTTTTGAAATGACACCATGGACAAAGACCGCGAAGAATTCGCCAAAATAATCAACACCAACCACGCCTTCCTATGGGGATAGGATGGGCAGTATATTCTCATAGACCCAGTTTCACCCAAAGTGCGCAAAATGGCACAGAAGGCCCACAAACTGGATGCAGCCATGGCAGCATTGCTCGCGGCCTCCTTCATCACCCACGGACAAATTCAGGAAGACATAAAGGAAATTAACCGAGCCAACCAATCAAATCAGAATACCTAAGATGAATAAGTTCTCAACAATTTAACTGAAACAACAAATGATACCAATCAAGAAAATTTAGCTGGACAATTTAGCTCCACCATTGGTGAACATGTGGGACACACACCCACAAGTATAAGCCCCACAACCACAGAGAGACAATCAGCACACCACATTGGACCACCATGAGACATGTGTGGAAGAGACCAAATCAAACCCACTCAGTGGCAAGACCCGCATGAAATCAGCTAGGGGTAAGGGATTGAACAACTGCACAGGTGGGACAGGTCCAATTAACTGGAGCCAATAATGGAAATGGTGCGAAGGGATAGGGCCAGACGGCCCTCCCAACTGCGCCTGAGGAGCCTCAGGCACCTCAGTGTCAATAGGGACATTAAACATCATGGGAACCAGGGCTCAATCATCCCATGTCAAGAAGCTGGACTTCCTGTGAAACCCTCTATAGATATCTTGGCCATCCAAGAAACCACTGTCTACAGGAGGAAGAGGGATCCTGGTCAGCCAGAGTCTCACCATCCCAATTGGTATGGACGTCCCACTGTGGGGTGGTCAAAGTAATCATAAAAAATTCAAAATCACTAACTCAATTTCCTATATACATGGCTGCATCTTGGTAGCAACAATTGCATGCCATGATGCCATCTCGATAGCATGCATCTAAGTACTGTGCACCGCAGCTGAGAGGAAGCAATTCCTCAAGGCCATCCCAACACTCGCCCCCTACAAGACACCATTCCATTGGGCGACTTCAACTGCTAGGCTAACCTCAACATGGACTGATGGCCTAAGCCCAGGTGATACCCCCTCGGGGCGCATTGAATTCTGTGCAATGAAGGCATCCCTAAGCCTGCACAATACTCTCCCCCTGGGTCACCACTCCTCCCCCACATGACTCACCCCAATGTACATAATAGAAAGCTCATCTCAATGAGCTGCATTAACTTCATCCTTGACCCAAAAACCCACCTCTCAGACATTTCTAACTTCACAAGCAAAAAGATAAACTTCTAAACCACTGAATTGTTTTAGTACAGCTTTTGCAAACCCGCACTCCCGCACAGGTGTCAAACTGGAGGAAGATACACCTGGAGTACATAAAATTGCCCAAATTATCTGACTGGGCCAAAAATGAGACCACGAATCCCAAATTTAAAACTCCATTTGTATTGGAACTCATCACAACCTGGGAAAATTTCAAAGTTAGATAAATAAATAAATCACCATCTTGCCTTGCATAAGTACACCGCTGACGCAGCCACAAACAGGCGCGCCTTGGCGGAACTGGACCACCTTAAACTCAACACCCTAAAGCCTGACTACAGCTCCAACTGGAGGCGTAAGTGGGCAGAAATATCCGCGGCCACATAAACACCCTCATCTTCAAACACCAGCACAGAATCAAAGTTTCGAAAAAAAGATAAGTTCATAAAAGAAGGTGAAACTGTTTGACATATTTCTTCCACCAATTTTACTCCCATGGCAACTAGCACGCATGCTCAAAGATATGAAAAGGTGATGGAACTGTGGCAACTGACCCAGCGGAGGTCAAGGCTGAAGTACACTTCTATAACACTAAACTATACCGTGATACTCTAACTGACCCCCAAAAAATTAAAAAACTATACACACCACTGGAATACAAAGCAAACCGCAAGACTGCAACCTTCTAAATATAATCACACAGGAGGAGCTCTGGGACACACTACGCGGTGCACCACGTAGGAAATGCCCAGGGCCTGATGAGATACCCTAAGAATTCTACAAAAGATACTTCAAACAAATCGCCTCCTCCTCTTGGCATCAATGAACCAGTACATGCTGGAGACCCGCCTCCTACCTGGTGGCTAGGATTCCTAAGTCACAACACTATTTAAAAATGGCGACAAACTGGACCTGGCCAACTGGCGCCCAATTGGACTCTCTAACACTTACAAAAAACTATTAACAAAAATTTTAGCCACCAGACTAGGCAAAATACCCTCCAAAATCCTATCGCCCAATAAGTTCAGGTTCATACCAGGGCAATCAGCATGGACCAATATATACTCCATCGCCAACGTCTGCCAGTCCAAAGCAACTGGAGCCCTGGTAATCCTAGACCAGGAGAAAGCATATGACCGCGTTAGTTGGCCGTACCTGAAGGAATTCCTAGGCGCCTTCAAAACTCCCACCCAGATTCATAGACTGGGCAATGCTCCTAACAGAGTCCTCATCCATGGCTGTCTCCGGCCCTGGCATTCTGAAGGACACAATAACACCGTGCAGAGGGCTCAAACAAGGGGACCCCTCATCCTGCTGTTGTTTAACTTCAGCACTGATCTGCTCCTTCGCATCGCTGACTCACACCTCATGGGTATCACTGCACAATGCCTACCAACAGTCAAGATACTAGCCTTTGTGGATGACTGCATGGCAGGTATAGCTAACAAAAATGATGCCCAGAAGTTGGAACGCACCCCGGAGGAGTACTCCATCGTGAGCAACGCATTGATCAACAAAAATAATCAAAAATAATCCTTTTAGGCATGTATACTAACAACTGGACCGCAACACCCAAACCTCACAGCTCACCACTAAGAAAAAACCCAATCATCCTGCCTTTTTCATCACCCCCCTCAGCAAACCCTGTTCGCCACCTTGGGATGTGGCTGGAAACAGGGGGTTATGCCAATGAGACAATTGAGAACAATTTACTACAGTGAATGTCCAATCGTGTAACCTCCTTTAAGGGAAGATCTCCTGAACTAATGGGTGAGTAACAGTTGCCAACTCACTAATCCTTTCAATGCTGTGGTTCCCCGCCCACGCAATATTATTCTCATCTTTATTTATATCTTCAGTCCGCGCACTAATCCAAGGATGGTTGTGGCCTGGGTCCCGGCCACCTGTACGAGTGGAAACACTCTTTGGCCCACGCTCCAGAAATGGCATGGGCCTAATATACTTTAGAGACCACGCCAACCGAATATTGGGCACCTAGATAGAGGAAGTCCTAGCCCCAGACTTTCCACACCAACACTGGTCCAGAGTGGCGAGAGCCAACTTTGCACAAGCGCTCAAACTATCCAACCCCCACAACCCGTCCACCCTACTCACATACCTTGCAAACTGTCCTAAGGCAGCGGGCCCACATAGAACACCCCATACTTTAAACGCCTCCTCCGCACTATTTGGCACATAGGGTGGACAGTCACTATCACAGGCATTAGTCAGGGAAGCGTAAGGCCTAGAGCTTGCTTCACGCTAAGGAAACTGGACAACCACCCCCAGAGGGACTTGCACAACTTGACCCTGACCATTGAAAGAATCGACTTCCTGGATGTCTTAGATATCCCCTATGACCTCACGACATAGAAGGCAATGTGGAGGATCGCAAATCATCACTCCTCCAGCCAAGGGTAAGAGCTAACACCTGGAGCTGCCTCAGAAGAACCCACAGGACAGCGGACCGCTCCAACTCTCTTCATGCAACATGTGCAGTGTGTGGAGGGGATGGCACCCTACATTACTGCCTTGAAGCATGCCCGCCATATAGAGCCATATGGCGTGAAGTTGCGCATCTGCTTAAAACCCACAACGACCAGGAACTGTCAATCTCCAGAAGCCTCCTCGCACTCCAACTTGAATCCCCAATACCACCCACACTTCAATCCCTTATAGTCGCCATCGCACTGTGGACAATCCACACCATAGCGCTGGATGCCTTAAAGGGAACTGTGCTGACCATCCACGGGACAATCAGCAGACTTCACCTACACTTACTGGAACACTTTTGAGGCTGGCTATATGGATACATGAGGCTGAAGCAACAAAGCCTTGTTGAATCATGGTTCCCAGTCTGGTTTCAGCATAAAGACCCCATCCTTCACACCTGCTCCATAATATGGAAAACCCCCTTGGAGTAAGGCACCTAACCCTCATACTTGGCGATACCAGCTGGCAACAGGGGTAGCTCGTCTACTCTGGGGTGCCTGAATCTCGCTATACTTCACCTTCACCCTATTCCATTCCTTATATCTCACATTTGTAGTGCCCGTCCCCTGGACGGCCTACCCTAATTAAATAAAACAATTCACTCATGGTCATTAAAAATCAGGAATTAATACCTATGGATAGACCATGTCGTAATAGTCACTTTCAATAGAAACCTAAACTTCATATCATGGAGGAGTTCTTTTCCAGTCAGATCCTAGTGGCCAAGGCTACCAATAGGGACAATGGTAGAAGCCTTCAAGCGATCACAGTCAATGCATGCCAAAGTATCAAGAAAACCACAAAGCTTAGAAATTCATGTCAAAGGTGCAAACTGAAGATGCTTGGTGATAGCAGGAGACCTCAAATGCTGGATGAACGTAAGCTGTGTCTCCGTTTCTAACGTGCAAGAAGGCTAACATGAAGGCTGATGATATTCTTGAATACCTTATATTATCAGGGTGTGCCTGACAATAGACAAAGGGGACAATAACCCTTCAAACCTTATACGGTGGACATATGCTGGTAACAGAGAGCTTCTGAGAAAAGCTCAGCTGGAAAACATCTTGGTCTTTCCCAACCTAAAGCCGCTAACCTCAAACATCAAGGTTAGCCTAGATTCAGAGAGCTACCATATGATTGTAAAAGTCACCATCAATCTGGGTGAACCCCCCAAAGCGCTGTGAGTGGCAGTTCTAGCCATCTACGTCAAGGGAACTGAATGGCGGTGGACCATTGAATTTGGTTTTATTTGACTAACAGCTTATCTGGACCAGAAACCCTGGAATGAAACTCTCAAACGCTAGATGAAAATCAAGGAAAGCTCAAACATAATAGCATTAAGTACTATAAAGAAAAATCTACAAGAAAACAGCTGCCGTAAAACAGCTGAAGGATGCCTTGGCTACCCTGAAGCTCTTTCAGTCGGTTAAGAAAGACTGGTTGGGTGACTATTAGAAGATGCATAAGCACTACCAAGCTCTCTTTTATAAACAGGACTCCAAATACTGACTGAACATCACCTATTGGCACCAAACCTAATGGTGACAGTGACTAAAGAGAGCTTGGCAAGCCTCAAGGAAACTCAATTTAGTGCAAAGATATGTCAGAACGAATCTCCCTCTGGTGAGATTTCCTCAAACCCTAAAGTAAAGAAGTGCAAAATTGAACACTTTAATGTAAATCTTTTCTGTTATTGCAAAATAAGCTGATTGATGCCCAAAACCGTAATTAACCTGACTAAGCTGGCGTTATGGGAACGCTCATCCAAGGATAGCTGGAATCACACTGCCAAAATCACCATCACAGAGGTGAAGCGAGTCCTGAAAGATTCAATAAAGGGGAAAGCATCGGGATTTGACAACAGGAGCCTGGAGATTTTGAATGCTATTCATGACTGCATCATGCCGTTACTGGCCTGTATGTTCAACTAAAGCTTTCAAACTAGATACCAAATTCCTTGGGGCCAAGAAACCTAGACTGCGTTTCTGTAAAGAAGGGCAATTGTTGGAATCTTTGGAAATGGCGCCCTATAGCCCTTTCCACCACTGACTAAAAGCTTCTTACAAGAATTCTATTGAAAATCCTAATGATAACAGTGCCACTCTCCCTCCATAAGGCCCAAAATGGATTAATTAAGGGCGCATGATCTTGGAATCTATCTGCTAATATAAAACCTCCTAATGGATAAACCAGGCTCTGAGGATGGCTACATTATTCTTTTAAGCATGAAGAAGTTCTAAAATTGGGTAGCGTGGCCTTTCCTGCATTCAGCAATGCAAGCAGTTATAATCCCAATGGCCTTTTAGCCTGAATAACCACTTTGAATTCGAGCTCTAACCACTAAGATATCGCTGCCAATGGCCTTAAAGCGCTACTTTGATTGGGGTGGGCCTCCAAAAAGGCTATCTCATGTCACTGATACTTTTCAAATTTGCTGCAAACATCTTGTTAGAAGTGGCAGACACGAAGCCCTGGGGCTTAATTCACCCTAACAAATGGCCAGTCAGAATGCAGGTCTTTGCGGACAACATGGTTATAGGGTTTAGCTCTCAGGATGAGCTTCAATGTTCCAAAGAGCTTCTCACCCTTTAAAAATTTTCTGTAAAATGAGAAAATTGATATTTTGAAGACTTCATAATAAAGATCAGTAGTCTAAAGTATAATTTTCCATCCAGTCTAACCCCCTCATCCCAACACAGACATTCTGTTATGTGGGGAATTTGTTTGTAGAAATTGGTCTTGCAGTTAAAAGGAGTAGGCGGTGAACTCCAGCATGCCAAGCCAAATGGACTACTGGCGGCATGCGCGCCAAAATTTCAAAGGAAAGTTTTAAACAATAAACATATTATCCTGTCAAAGCTCTGGTATGTCTCTCATGTACTGCAAATGAGCCCAATGCAAGAAAGGAAACTGAAGATCTTCCTATGAACCTTTGTATGGTACAAGTTGATAGCAGCTTCAATTGCCCCAACCCTTTTCAAGCCCAAGAGGGAAGGGGTATGGGCCTCATGAACTTTGAAGACCACGTTCAGAGGACATAAATAAATCATTT
>JAKSZP010005016.1:0-12289 GCA_022478985.1 Massospora cicadina
AGAGGCCCTACCCCAACCCCACGCCCATTTCGCGCGGATCCTTCGCAGTGTTGGAGGAAGTGAATATGGACTCAGACTCATCAAATGTGGACACCGGGGAGGTCGCCGTTGAGCACCCTCAGGTCCTTCCCCTGCAACGGAGCGGGGGCAGCATCTTAGGCTGGCTTACTGGGTCCTCCGCCCCCCACCCTCTCTTTTCCCTCAGAACCCTCGACGCTCCTCACGGATTGCAGCTAATAGTCAATCTAAAGGACTCAAAACTAGCCGCCTCACAGCAGCAGGTTTAAGCGCTGGAAACCCCCCCAGGACATGGAGGGGAACAGCTATGAGTCCCCATGGCAGCACCCTGGCCCTGCAATCCATCAACGCAAATGGGTTGCGGGACTTTAAGCGGAGAGCCTGCCTCCTCCGAAACTCAGGTCAGCAAAAATTGACATCGCTGCTGTCCAGGAGCCCCATATCCTCCCCCACGAACAATCTGCATGGAATGAACAGTTTGGAGGCAACTCCTTCTGGACAAACCATGCCGCCCTTATTGTTTTGAATCCACAGGTTAAAACCCATTCTTTTCACAATATCTAGGTAGCGCCTCATACTGGCCAAACTCACCACTCTCCTGACTTCTTCTTCTTCGCTGCAAGCATCTACCTGCCTAATGCAGGTCAGAAGCAAAATCGGCTCTTGGAAGAGCTCCTCCAACTCAATCTCCCACGGAATACAGTCCTCTTAGGAGATTTCAACACAACCATAAGTCGCGTCCGTGACTCTTACCCCCTGCAGCAAAGGAACGCCCTGGATCAAGTCGCCTCAGGATTTCCTTCGCCTGAGCGGCTTTATAGATGCGCTTCCACCCTCCGCGTCTGGCCTAGGTTGCATGACTAGGATCCAGTATGATGTAGGAGCTTTCCAGTCAGCGTCACGCATAGATATGGCACTGATTGGCCCCCTGCTAATTGGCCGCGTCTCCTCTCCCATCTCTCATGACAACCATTTGAGTGATCACAGGTCACTCACCGTTGTCCTCACCACCACACTTAGACCGTCGCGTAGGTTCTGGCTAGGGTTGCCCCAGCTCTTTCTCAACAACCCCTTCACTAAGGAGAAGCTGTCTATGACCATCCGGGAGACTCTCTCCCCCACCCCACCTGCTTGACCACAAGGCTAGATGGGCGGTGACCAAGGAGGGCATCACCCGCGTTGCTTACAACTGTGCCAAAGCCCAGATGACTGCAGCTCGCCAGAGTCAAAGGGCGGAAGCCAGAATCAGACATCTAGAGCGAAACTGCCAGCCTTCGCCCTCTCCCAGATGGTTGGAAGACTGGGAAGCGGCGCAGGAAGCACTCCGCTTGGAGCTCACACTGCAGGAAGAACGGGCAGCAAAATTTACAACATCTCGTTACTATGCTCAATGGGAACGCCCCACCCTTCTTCTTTCAGAAACAGAAAGCCCGGTCAACAGCGCAGGATATTACTGCACTGAAGATTGACACTACAACCACTTCAGATAAAGAGAGAAATCACGCAGGAACTACACCGCTTCTACTCCAGCCTCTTCCATGCCACCCAGGTGGACCCATCGGACATCCAAGACTTCCTGTGGTGGGCTCCAGAGCCGCCCATTGACCCACGGGCTGATGAGGCTCTACTGGCGCCTATTTCCATCCAGGAGGTGATGGAAACTCTTCTGAAATCCCCACGGCTTAAGAGCCCCAGGCCCAGACGGAATACCCTTTGAGGTGTACCTTCTGGAACCTGCAGTGATAGCCAGAACCCTCCCCGACCTCTTCGCTGCACTCTTGGTGAATGGCGAGGTCCTCCCCGACTCAGAGGCTCAATCACGACCCTCATTCACATGAAGCCAGACCGTGAGAACCTGGCGAACTGGCGCCCCATAGCGTTGATCAACACAGACCACAAGCTCTTCACGAAGCTTCTGGCCAACCGCATCACCAAATGGGTGTCACCTCGCCTCTCCCCATCCCAGCACGGTTTTATTCCGGGGAGGTCGTTATGGGACAACTATAATGACCTTCACGTGACTTTGACTGCTAACTCTCGTAAGGTGAATGGCTTTGTGGCTCTCCAGGATATGGAGAAAGCATATGATCGGGTAGCCTGGAAGTATATTGATGCTTCCCTGGCCCGCTTCCATCTCCCACCCGCAGCTAGACGCTGGATATCAGCGCTCTATGACCAGCTCCACACCAGAGTCCTGGCGCCAATGGGTTTTACAGTGGCAGTACCAGTTGGACAAGGTCTCCGGCAAGGGGACCCCCTGAGCCCTATCCTTTTTAACATCACCCTTGACCCCCTCTTGGCCTCCTTACAGGACAAGCTAACAGGGATTCTGGTCCCAGGTAAAGCCCCCACACGCACCATGGCATTTGCAGATGACACTGCCATTGCATTTGGCTGCCCTGGGGATGTTGCCCTCGCTGCTGTGACCATTGAGAGGTACACCAAGGCGTCCAACGCCATGGTCAACACCTCCAAGACAACAGTTGTACAGGTCAGCTCCCCCACCTTCCCCCCACCATTTGGTATTGAACCAGAGCGCGGTACCTTCCGTCACCTGGGCGTTCTCACCAAACAACAAGGAGTTGCGCTAAAAGACAATGAGGACTTGCTCCTTGCAGCAGTTAACTCCAGGATTGCCAACTGGAACCGGCGGCACATCACCCCCCAGGGTCGAGCTCTGATGGCCAATGTGTTCCTCCTCTCCAAAGTCTGGTTCCTAGCGCACGTCTGCCCATTCACAGATGCCTTTTATACGCGGCTCAATGTACTCCTCCGCTGTTGGATCTGGGGCTCAAACCATCCACCAATGGCCCTCTCAACCATTTCCCGACCCTGCAATGAAGGGGGCCTAGGGCTTTTGGACACGCGATCCCACGCCACCACAATCTTCCTGAAGTTTCTTATGGCCGATTGTCTGCTGGGACGCGACCCCATGCCCCAATGGGCGCCCGCCCTCCGCCAGTCAGTGTCAGCAGCTCTGGGTCTTCCTAGAGCATCTCTGACCTCATTAGGGGAGTGGCTCACAAACCACCCAGGACATCGCCTAAAACCATCCTCATCCTCCTACTGGAACCAGGCTCTCCTTGCCCTGAAACGAGTAGGCGCGCGGATCCACCATGCCTTCCCATACAGAAGGGAAGGCCCTGGCCTCAGCCCCCGTCGCCATGCAATTGTGCACAATGGACAAGTTGTCACAACTAGCCTCAACCCCCAAGATCGTCCTCCCATCCGCCCAAGACTCCTTGAGCTCCTCCCTCCCTCCGTGAGATTTGACCTTAAGGAATTGTGGAAGGATGTCTATCACCCCATCCTGTCAGCAAAGGTGTCCAACACCTTATGGAGGGTACTCCACTGTTCATACAGGACAGGGGACCGGACTGGCCCTACCTTCCAGCACCGAAGCTGCCCCCAATGTGTGGAGCCTATTGACTCCCACCTCCATCGTTTTTTCACCTGTCCAGGTGTCGCCGCATTTTGGCCAAAGGCCCGCGAGCTCCTCCATGCTCAGCCCTGGTCTGGACACCCTGTGCAAGACCTCATGTTCGAGCAGACGTTGCCTGGTTGCCACCAACCCCTCCGTGTCCTCGCCTATGCCACAGCCATCTGGACCATCCACAACTCCTTCCTTCGTGCTGCCTTTGACCAGCAGGTGTGGACCCTTCCACACATGATCACCCACTTTCAGGTACACTTTGAGATGGCCCTGAAGGTCTGCATTATGTCGCCAACCCTCCCCCGCTCAGTTGTCACTGCAGCACGTCTCTGGCGCGCAAACCCCCTCCCTTTCTCGATGCCTCCTCCCCTCCCCTTCCCTCGCCTCAGGCTCTTAGGAGCCCAGGCGTAATTCAATAAACATCGATGAATCCCCCTTGGGTTGGGACCATCTAGTACTAAAAAATCTATGTGAGATCAGATGAAAGCAAGTGCTAGATCTACATGAAACCAAGTTTTTTGAGCAGATGCAGATCCCTACAAGAAAGTGACTAGGGAAGAGAAATTTAAATGTTGGAAGATGCCAAATGCAATACCCCATAGTGGGGAGGGAAGCAACAGTTTAAGTAGAGAAAGTTTGTGGATAGCCTCAAGTAATCCCAATATGGCACTAGAGCCAGAAGATTGGCCTTGAGAGCTTGCTGACAGGCTTTGTCAGAAAACCGAGCATATGGGCTGGCAATAAGCAAGGGATACTATGTGGGGGTTGCCAAATCATGCTCCCTATCAAAGCCATCAGTGAAAGATACTGATGGGACGCTCCAGAAATGAGATAATCATGCAAGGAGCAGATGGAATCCTGAAAGCAACGACTATAGCTTCTTGGAAGCTGAAGCAGAAAGAGCAATGGAAGCCAGGAGAGGCTGGAAGTTTTGTGGCCCAGCTATGAAGAACTTGGCCAGAAAAGTGAAGAGCTAGGCTGTGATATCCTGATCTAGGATGTTTTTAAGATTGGAAGAATTCAGAACTATTGACAAAGCATCTGTGACTTGGGTCCTTAATTCTGTATAGGGAGTTCAAAATGTACGCTGTTGCCAATAGTTAGTTTGGTGGCCAAGACAGCTGGCTTGTAATAATGACTGAGTTGGAAGAGGAAATCTGGAAGCAAGTCTGATCTAGTAAGGATCAATCAATCAAGAGCAGAGGGCATTGCTTCATGAGGTTTGACAATGATGGTATGAGAATCTTCAAATGGAGCCAAATCCAGTAGAGTTTTAAAAATCTAACTCATAATTGACATCAGAGGAAGGATTGTTCATGAGTTGTTTGATACAATTGCTAACCTTGTTTTGTCTATGTTGGTTACCTTTTTCAGTAATTCCACAGAAGGACTGGCCATGGGTACTTGACTGGGAGTATGAGTCCTGGAAGGACTATAGAAGAGGTTTCGGTGCACAGATAAATTCATCAGCTGGAAGAGCTGAAGATCTTGATCAAACATGCTATTAAGCAGTTGTTGGTACTGAGACTCTGAATTTGACATATGATCTGGACAAGAGGGGGTGTCAAACTTATATGATAGTCGACATTATGCACTCTGGAATCAATTAAGCTCCAATTTTGGATGAATTAATTCAAAATTAATGGGATAAGCTCTCCAGATAACTTTAATGAATGATATGGGTCAAGAGGTTATTATGGGAAAAATAACAAGGGCAAACATAAATGAGCATTCTTAAATGTACCATGAAACAAACATCAATGGTAAGAATCTCCTGTTGAGGATGAGGAGAAAATCAGAAATTGAGGACGCCGACCATAAATCCTGAATATGACAGCAGGTCATATGCACTAACAGGGGAAAAAGTGGATCCCAGGATTAATACCGTCACAAGTAAATTGATCAGCCCAGCATTACTGAAGGTCTTGGGGACCACGCTCTGAGTAGGCAGTAGTGAGGAGTAAGAGGGGAGAGAGCTGTATGTTAAAGGTCATCCCAAGCAGCGTTGAGTAAAGCATAGTTATACTCCACTTGAACAAATGAAGTATTTAACTGGAGTGTTTGAAGTGGTGTTCTCCTGCCCCAATCATATTCTCGCTGGAAATCTAGGCAAGAGGGAGGATGTGTTAGATTTTTGCCCATAACCCAGCTGACTAGATTACCAGGGATGGCTAGGAGATAATTTCCTCAATGTAAAGCGAATTGGACATCAGTTGACCCTGATTTTAAGGTAACTATGTTTGGGGATTTTAGGTTTTTTGCCTGGGTTGGATCCATTAGATCGATCTGTATGAATGCTTAAGATCTTGTCAGGCAGAGTTGCTGACAAAATAGGGGCATCTGATAGTTGATTAACTATCAGGTGTATCAATTGGGATCTGTCAGGTATCAACCAACTGATTAGAATTTAAGGATTAAGTTGCGAGGTAAGTGATGCCACCTGCAACTAGCAAATTGATCAATTGGTTTGTGACCTTCCGTAATAGGTAACAATTCCCATTATCTTAGCAGGCTGCTTTCCATTTATGGCTGGTTCATTTGGATTGAGAGTAAAACACTAGAGACACATTTTCTGACTTTTTCCATTTTAGGTCTCATGGATGTTCAACAACGGAATCTTAGCCAGGATGGGAAAGACCATCGCAGCTGAGATGAGGATGGGTAATTCAATGTCAACAGCTGCCATTTCATTAAGGTAGTGCCAACTGATGGTTGGGCATCAAATTCCCCACTATAAAAACCCTAAAGAATTCACTACTAAGAAAATACACTAATTACTAGAGTATTATCTTAAAATACTTTATCAGAATCCATTTCAAGTCTCTATTCTTTCTCAAGGAAATTAATGCTGTGTGTTATTATTGAGAGACTTTTTAGTATAAAGAGTAAGGATCTGAGCGGGATCCAGAGAAGAAGCTGATCTAATCAGGGGTTACTGCCAACTGTGTGTCACAGAGAAATGATAAACAGGGATCTGATCTTAGATCAAGTTAGGTGGTACCAGGGAACAAATCCTATTAAGGACACCATAGTTATTTTAAGAGGAAATACTGGCTGGAGCGTTGGACTAAAATCTAGTACTTCAATTCAACTACAGATAATAGTACTTTACTATTTTCAATGATTATATCAACTAATATCATACAACTCATAAAATGCACAAAGCGCAAGCATGTGCAGTTAATACATTTATAGGGGTTATTAACTGAGAATAATCAGAAAACCTATAAATTTTAACAACCGTTTATCCTTTATACTAATGCCAGTGATGTGGCTGTTGGGGCCATTCTGGCACAACTTGGTGCAAATCAAGTTAATCATCTTATAGCGCACTTTTAATAAAATCTTTTCATGCGTGGAGGAATTATAGTGTCACTGATTGAACATTCCTAGCTGTCCTGCTTGCCATTAAGCATTTTTGTCAATTCTTGCCTGGGAGTAATTTTACAGTGGTTATGGATCATGCCTCTTTATGGCGGATACAACAAATGAAGAATCCATATGGACAGTTGGACTTCTGGGCCCTCAAACTCCAAAGTTATGACTTTTCAATTGTTCATTTCACCAGTATGATATACCAAAAACACCAATGGATTGTCACGGCTTCCCATATTAACTATCTACGCCTCTGAGGAAGATTAAATTTACAAACTTATTGGGTACCCTGAGGAATAGAGCTGAGAGACTCCTTTGGTTCAGCAACAATTGAAGAAGACGACCAAGCAGACTCATATTGAAGACAGCTTGTTATTTAATAAAAAAGGTTGAAACCTCTTAGCTACCTTATGTTTGTCCACTGACTAGAACAGAAACTGCTATGGAGGCCCATTTTACTTTAGGCCATGACACTAAAGAAACCCCTTCAGTGGCTGTGAGAGCGATGTTACTGGGAAGGGATGATTGAGTCAATATTATATATCATCGATTTTTATCTTATTTGTGCTACCAAAACCTCCCAATCTAATTAACACCAGGTCATGAGTTCTACCGCCCCATTTGTTACCATTAGTATTATCATTTTTTGGTCCACTACCTATGGCAATGAACTGCTATTAGTATAACATACTAGCAGTCAATCACTTCACAAAATTGGTTGAGGCCATCTCAGTTGCCTCTTCCACTCAAATTGACCTTTTCTTTTACTTAAACAGGTCTTCACCTGCCATAGTAGCCCAAAGGTACTGTAATCTGATATTGTCAACAACTTCATACCTCAAGTAATCGTTGACCTTAATTTGTTGATAGCCCTTATCCCTCCTTTACTGCCCCACATCATCCTGCTACCAATGGAGTAGTGGAACAAGCAATGAACTCTAATATCCATCTTTCACAAGACGGCTCAATATGACCTATATAATGGATCAAATACCTTCCGGCGACTCTATTAACATACTGCATAAGCTACTATTGAGTTACCCAGATGTCACCTTTTGAGCTCTATATGGCTGGTAGCCGATATTACCTTTGAGTGTTCAACCCATGATGAAAACCTCCACGCCAGAAACAGCTGAGCTTGCAATGTAAATGCTGGTAGGTAAATTATTTTGATTACAAGCTTTATCCATCAAGTCTATAGGGGACTATAAGTAAATGAGAAGCGGATTGAAGCAAATACCAGATACCTGTTTTCCTGAGTACCAGATAGGTTATATGGTCATGTTTTACCATCTCTAGCCAGGGGGTAAAATTCACAAACTTAATATGCTATGGTAAGGACTTTAATGAGTTATTTTAATTTGAGGACTTAAGTACTCAATAGCATCAATAAAGTTGGGCTCCGTTGTAAATCAAGACCACACTAATTTCTCAATATTATGTCCCTCCTTGGCAAGATCTTAAGGTCATTGTAAGGAATGATGGGATTTGCGCTAGTTCAGATGAAGTTTAAACGCGAGATTATTCGAACTTGGCAAAGAAATTTTCATCACCATGGAAGATGATAAATTTCAATGAACAATGAACTCCAAGATAAACAATTAGAATTTCACTTCCTTCTAAAGCTGCAAAGGTTAGCCGATATAAATCTTACCAATTTGAGATCTCCTGAAACCGTCATAAAATCAGGAAAAGTCAATTCCGCTAGAAACCTTCACATTACAATGCATTGTTTCAGAAATCGCCATACCCTACTCAATTCTGGACTTCTACCAAAGCTATAAATACTCCCAAATTATAACCAATAAAGGTTATTCTCGTTTATAAACGGACTGTTGCCTAGAATTTACTAGAGATATTGTCTGAATACTAGAATGGATTTGTCTTGACAAACCCCTCCTTTCTGTCAAGAGATTTGCCTAAGTGACCAGAAGTCTACCAAGGGATATCGCTTGGCTATAGTGAGTAATATTCGCGTAGCTTTTTAAGGACTCAGACTCTGGCTCATAACAAAAAGTTTAATTGATGCTCTGAAAGAAGTATGGTTAAGTCAAAGTTAATAAGCATTTGCTCCTTTTAGTTTAATTAAGATACTTTTTATCCCCAACTTTAATTTACTCTTTAGTTAAATTTTGAGGGCTTTTCAATAGATCCTCTTTAGACTTCAGCATAATTTATTTACCAGTTTTACCACAATAAATCCCTCATCACCTATTGAAGATCTTATTCCAGTTTACCAAAACCTGTTCATAGGCTCCTTAACTCACCCGCATATCTTATTTATTAGAACAATATTATCCCATCCATTCTGGTATGCTTCAGAGGACTAACTGTCCCCATCTAACCCTATTCCAACAGTCCTCCCCAGTGTTAGTGATAAAAAAGGATGGGTCAAATTGTGAATTAATTTAATTCAAGGAACTTAACAGTGTTACCAAAAAGATTCTATTTTTCCCATGCATTGATAATGTGCTAGACTTATATATGGCGCACAATACTTTAGGCATGGATCTAATTTTAGCTATTAGAATGTTAATCTTCCTAAGTCAGAAAAAAGAAGTGTGTCAGATTATGACTCAAGGCCTGTACCAATCTACTCAAATGCTGAAAGGGCTATGCAATGCCCAATGACCTTTCTAATGGGTCATATATGATATTTAGGTATTTTGAAAATATTAAGTGTGAAAGTTTACCTTAAAACATAATCGTTTAATCCAGAATGTTAAATGAACAATTAACACTTGTAGGAAGCATTCCGCTGCCTCACCAAAAAGGAATTGAACTTTTAAGTTGTGGAAGAGCAACTATTTCTGGGAACAATTATAAAATCTAGGATTTGTTATTAGTTAGCAGTGCTTATAGCCCAAGCTGGAAAAGAAAAAGTAAATTAAAAAAAGCATAGCTACCAAGTAAGAAGAGAGAAGTCCAAATACTTTCAGAACTATTGGCTACTATTGCCCGGTTATATAGATCTAAGTAAGATGGATAAGAGCCTTTATTCCACCTCCTTAAAAATGGAGTAAATTTTGAGTGGATGGCAAATCGCCAGTTTATTAATCAATTTTTCAGGTAGACGTCAGATAAAGTTTATACTGGCCTGCCAGTCTGGATGCAACAGTAAACAAAAGGTGAGCCAGAATGCCAGGGGCATTGCCACTTGATTGATGTTTAAATTGGCTGGGAGATTATTGACAAAGGGGTACCAATACGCCGCGAAAATAATGAACAACCCAGTGAAGAACTAAGCTGTTGCAGCCACAAGGCCAATGGGCCTGGGCGTGGGGAGTTGCAAGATCAGGGAAAATTTCATATAGGCCTTGTCATAATAAGTTCATTTGATAGCAAAAAAGAGCCAAACTTAACATTATGGCTGGTGAGACCCAGTTAATACAAGGGCTGAGGGGCCATATTGTAGATGTCATGAAATTTCAGCAAAGAAAATTGAACTTAAATAAATAAATTTGAGTGGGGGAAGATTTTTAATAGATTTCAATAAGAGAATCAACTGTCAAATGCATAACGTGTTATGAATGCTTATAAACTATTGGTTTGGGGAATAGCTTAGGAAAGCACAGTATCAAGGCCCTTGAGATTTGACCTAACCTAGCAAGGAAATTTGAGAAAGATGGGAGAAAAAATGAGCTTAATATGAACTGGCTATTAAAAGCAATGGGCTGAGTCGCTGTTAATTCATCCGCAGATTACCCATATTGCAGTTTTACCATCGTTTAAACAAATAGCACAATGGCATCTTACCGGATGGGCAACAGGGAACCTCCCTAGGCCACACTATGTAAAGGTGGTCCCAAGAGTCGGAAACAGGTTCAGGATACCCAACCAACCCATCCAGTTTCTTTGAAATCCATTCAACCAAACAGGATTCATCAGATGAAGAATCTTTGTTATTTTGGGAGAAGGTTTGAGTTAGTGGCAACTTTCAACAATGGCCTGATGTCATTGGCTAGTTCCACTGACAAATCAACAATAGGCGCATTCTTTATAGAAGGTACACGCCCGTTGGGCTTTTTTCCAATTTATGGGGAGCTCTGAACCAGTGACAATATTTCTCAATGGCCCAATGCTATTGCAAGTGTTATTAAATCTTCAACAATTACTTCATTTTCTGCTGATTGCACATGCCCTTTGTGCTTTATTACCAATGGTATAAGACTGCCAACTATAAAGGACAAAGATTTGTCACTGCTAATTGTGTTCAGCTTCTTTGCCCCATACAGAAGCTGATTCTTTCAAAATGCTACAGTTTCCCTAAATTCACTTAATTAATTCTTCAGATGTAAAAAACTGGGGTTGGGGAAGGGTCTTCAAAGGGTAAGCAGTGACCCACCGCTTGTCTACCACATGAGCGAGGTCGCCCTGGGAGATGAGGGGGCCACCAGGTTTTTTTGTCCACTTTGTGGAAAGGACACCCCAATCCAGATGGAAGGGTTGCTCCCTCAGACTTACATTACCCTTCCCTTTGCCTAAGGGGGGGCCACCAGGAGGATTGAGGGGTCACATTCTTATGGGCAATGGGCAACTTTATCGCCATCAACATAACAATTTGGGTGGGGTGGCAGGGAGCATCAAGGTGGGTGGCATGAAAGCCTCGATGAGCTCTGAGCAGTTGGTACATTCTTGTACGCCAACCCAGCTATTCTTATAGGCTGGATAGCCTTTCCAAGCGAAAATTTATTAGTTTGACCGGCATTATTTCAGCAGGCCAGGATGCCCTCAACCCAGCTTCCACCGCACCCTCAATTACAATGGGCACTGGTCTGTGAATTGCCCCTGAATGGGACAGCGAGAGGGCAGGAAGACCAGATAATGCTTCCAGTGAGGTGGCAATTCAAACAGAAGGCACCATTCCCCAAATCCTTTTCCACCAGATGGGGTCTGAGCCACTTGCAAACATACATGATGGTACCTGCGTGTGCAAGTGCTGAGTGTCAAGTATGATGTTTGATCCTACCTTTATTTTTTACGCTGGGAGCCTCTTACAATCTGCAAATCATTTATAATCACTTATTACCTTAGTCAAATGCTCCTAAATCAGAACTATGTGGCATAAATGTGCTGAGCGTGATTGGCAGTGTCGTACCTCTGGCCAAAGTCAGGGAATGACTGAAAATGATGGATTTTATCCCAAGGTCGCTTCATATGGGGAGAAGCCGAGGATGCATTTTTCCATTTTTGATGCAAACTGGGTGAGGGGAAAGGGCGTCTCCCCAGGTATCCTGGAGCCTAGCGTATTATGCAGGCACTGGTCCAAGACCTGATTGACTTTTTCCCTTTTTACCATCTGACTGTGGATGGTACGTTGTAAAGTGGCAGGGTGTAATTTTCAAGATTACAAAGAGCTCTGTTCTAAAACTGTGCCATAAATGGGCCCTCAGCTGAAAAAAGGCCAAACATCAAAAATACATGACCACAAATAGGGGGGAAATTTTTGAAGTAATAGTGGAG
>JAKSZP010005017.1:0-12240 GCA_022478985.1 Massospora cicadina
GGCCCCCCGGGAGGGACGCTTACCCCTTTCAAGAAAGCGTATCAGCTAATGGTCTGGCTCATCAGTAAAAAGGTGATCAAACATTTGAAAGCATAAGGTTTTGATTTTTCCCTGAGACCCTATTTACCATGTCCATGAGTTGTGTTTGTGTCAGCACATTCCCCCCTCCAACCAGTCGCTTATATAAGAAAGCATCATCATACTGAGGAACTTTTACTGAAGGTACAGGAATAGGTTCTGGTGGGACGTTTGGGTCAGAATAGCGAAGGTAGAGAGTCCCATCTCTACTCCGTTCTTTTTTTCCCTGGTGGTACTGCCCTGAAATGGTACTGGACCCAACGAATGTGACAACTTCACCCCGGTTCCCAGAGTGACCACACGAAAAGCAATTACCCCATAAGACCTGTGACCTTGATTGTTGAAAAAGGGCCACCCCAAGGGTTGGGATGGAATTAAACAGCATAACCTGGCCCCTCATGATGGTGAACTACTGTTGGCAATTGGGTTGGAAGCAAGGCTTGTATCAATGATAAGACCAGGGGATCCAACGGGACGCTGAACGGGGAGCAATAATTCCCCAAATTAAAAAGGCTCCCAGAGGAGGCACTGGGTTTTCCGCACTATTTTGGTGGGGGGAAGGTAGCAGATAGACAGCGTAGAATTTGAACAAGTTTAAGCAAGGATACGTCAACCTCTAAATATGGAGCCAAGGCATTTAAAGCTCACATTACGGTTTCACAGCAGGGTCAATGCTATGCTTATGTCACATTCAGTTAAAACCCTCCCCCAATTTAAACCCATGGGCTTCTGCTGAGAATCAATTAGCAGATGCAGTGAGGGTCTCGTTATGGTGAAACCCAATGGTAAAAAAACTCAGCCTTCCATTGCACCATTTTTGATTTTCCTCATAACAACCACAGCACAGTATCCTTCACTTTTTGATAGGTAACGAAACTGTTGGGAAGATAGCAAGTAACTTGGTCGTCGCTTCCAACATCTAGGGTGGACATTAGTAGTTTGTCTATAAATCGATTAAGTCCCTTTTACTGCAAACTCAAATCGTTTAAAGAATCTATAAATGTTTCCATCACTATCAAACAGAGGCAGATTGTCAATATAACATTCGCAAAAACTCCTTCTTCTATTTAAGCACAGCGTCCTGAAAAGCTTAAGTTCTGCATATTCAACATTGCAGTGTGTTAGTGGGCCCCTTTGTAAAGCAAGTGAATAAGACATGACTAGAGACTGAGAAATGTTATCAGTTATGGGATTGATCAATGGGCCCCCAGTGAGCACCAATGTTATAAAATTGGCGTTACAATGAGATACGCCATAAAAAATTGACAGGGTTTGACCCACTGAGCAATAACCAATGATATGAGGATTGTTACCCTTAAATCAACGAAATAAACATTAATAAATGTGGAGCACCTGCTCCCACTATACTCTTTTACTTAAAATAATCACTGTGGGCTCTTCCTTGTTCCGCACCTCTACACTATTAACAACTTAACCTCTCCAATCATCTCATCCTGCTTATATCATAGCAACTTGGGATGGTACCACTTTCATAGCTTAGTGATTCACTTCACCGTATCTCATTGGTTCCCCAATTCATCATTTATTAATCCACAATCACCCAATTCGGAAAATTTCCTAACAACCCAATATCCCCTCATTTTGAGGCGCTTGAATTAATAAACTCATAATAATTGGGGGATTCCATCCATTCCACCATATTGACCCAGGGCTTATCGTCCAGTCATATTGATTTCATGACAAAGGGTAAAATCCTATTGTGATTAACCTTATGACCTAAAAATTCCATCTCAGTTTTAAAAAAAGCACACTTAGATGGTTTTAGCTTAAGAAACGGCCCTTTGGCCAAATACTTCTTTTAAATAGGCTAAATGCTTGTTAAAAGTACTAGAAAAAAAGTAACATCGTCAAAATAAACTACAAGCAGATAAGTATTATATTACCAAACAAGCCATCCATGACCTTTTGAAAGGTAGCAAGGCATTACAAAGACTCTGCGGCATATGAGTAGGTTCAAATAACCCATCACTAGAAATTAAAGTGCATTTTTGACAATCTTCAGGAGCAGTTCAATTTTCCAGTAACAACTAGCAAGGTCATGGCCATAAAGACTGTAATCCAGACAGTAATCATAATGAGCCATCAATGCAAGGTAATGGATATGAATCTTTTTGGGTGACAGCATTAAGACAACGAAAATCCATAACCACTCTATGGCCTCCTTCCTTTTTTTCAAATAAGCAGTAGAGGGGAAGCCCATGGAATTTGAGAAGGCGTTAATAGTCCAGCATCAAGGAGTTGTTTTAATTCCACTGAAACTTGAGCCTCCTCAACTTTAGATTTTTGATAAGGATGGACTTGGATAGGGGGAGCATCCCCCGTTTTTACTTGATTTTGCACATTTTTTTCATTAACAAAAATCTCTGGAGCCATTAGTGAATATATCTGCATACTCTTAAAATTAGAGCCTCAGCTGCTTGTTGTTGTTCAAGAGTAAGTTAATATCCCTATTCAACTTCAAATCTAGCAATGATAGTGGCGTCATCCAGCCCAAAATCACATATCTCCACACATCCATAGACAGATAATATTTCATTTACAGGAGTAGGCTGTACATATGCAATAGGATTATTCCAATTAAATTTCATAGGTTGAGAGGTAAGATTAGCTTATAAAACTAGAACTAGTCCATTATATGCGGGATCAAGGATACTGGGACAGGTTAAGGCCTCCAGATGGGAGAGGCCAAGATTACCTGTAATCTCTAATAAATGACCAGTTGGCATTAATACTTGCACTCCAGTATCAATTGTAACTCGAACTTTAGGAGGAATTTTAATTGAGTTGATAGAATAGAAATGCATTCCTTCAGAGGCACAAATGGATGGAGGTGGAAGAATAGTCTTAGGTCCCAATATTTGATATGTAAGACAAGAGATGGAGTTTAGATATTCCAATAAGCAAACACATAGTTTAAGTTTGTCCTTATCATTTGGGACATCCTTTAGAATTAAAGCTACTCAGATCCAGTTAGTGAAAATTGCTCTTATGTTAATTATCACATCAAAATCAATAGAAAATATGTTTTTAAAAGCAAGTTATAACAATTATTGTCCAACACTATTTCAGGGGCCAAAATAACCAGCTTTCTGAAGCACATTGGAAGAGAAGAATAAGCTCCTATGGTCTTAGTATATGAGAGACCATCAGTTCCATAGTTTTGAGAGTGTTTAAGTCCCGCGCAACTTTGATTTTTTTCATAAACTGGGATGAGATCACATTTATGGGAGATCCCATGTCAATGATGACTAAAGCAATCTAACTTTAAGTACCATGATCTCCACTCAAGTCACACCAGTACCAAAATTTGGGATTAAAAATACCAAAGAACTAATAGGTCAAATTGAATTAGAAGATGAGATATTGTTTATTTAACTGAGGCAAGCTGACCAGGGGACAGGCATTACCAGAAAGAAACGACATGAAACCTGAACAGGGTCAACTCCATCAAAGAAAGTTTTTCCACCTCCGGATTGGGACTCAAATTTTTCTGGTTATGTCATGGGTAAGGTTTTCGTGTTATTAGACCTACTAACTGCCAATAGCTTCCTTTGGCTGGCACCCCGATTGATGTGTGAAGGGCAGGAATTGAACCCACAACCTTCAGGTTGGTAGCTGTATGCCCTTACCAACTCACCTTCCACCCCCTTAGAAGATGAAATAGAAACATAAGAAATGGTACCTTTGTTGACTAAATCATCAAAGATATTGTCAAAATCTAAGGATTGCTCGCTTGAAAATTGGTATCCTGAACGCTTATTTGGGATGAAATCCACCAAATGATCCTTGATATGACCAGTAGCTTACAGTATATTCACCGTTTGGAAACTCAATAGGCCTAATAAAATAGCCCCAACGCTTCTGGTCAATTTTAGGCGCAATTTTCCCAACGTAATCAAAAACTTTTCTGAGGCAGGTTTCAATACAAACTAAGGATTCAGTCCTTCCACTTTGTCAACACTTCTCCAAAGAAAGGATTCAGCTAAAACCAAGAAGAGGATAATATAAAATATCTTTTATTAAAGGATATATATCTGATAATGGTCATTAGGCCAGGCGCCAGTATTTAAACCTCTAGGGCATCTCCTGGCCACATTTGAGCAAAAAATTTCAACAGATATTTTACCACCCCAGTTTAGCACTTGAACTGATATGACTGAAACCTTTTCTTAGGTTTATTGGTGAAAAAATGCTCGCAAAATCAGGAGGATTTCAGGTACAAAAATTGCAATAAAAGCATGAAAAATTGTCCTAAGATTTTCTTGATTTGAGTTTCATCATACTGCTGACGAAATACACCTTCTGTGAAATTCTTGCCTCCATTAAAGTAGATGACATACCCCTAATTGGGACATCTGCAGGCCTCTCCCTCAATAGCACTAGGTACTCCCTTTTGGGTGGTCCATGCAAGTGCTATCATGCTGATTACACAGATTGACATACGAATTTTGCCCTAGGATGGAAAATTGATTATGTTTTTAGTTCATCTGATGGTCCATGGGATTTTTATATGTTAACTTTGGGGGTCAATCTAAACAATTTTGTATACTAGTTAGTTGATTGTGTTCCTGATAATTGGGACCTATTGCCAAGATTTGATGCATAGGAAATTGGCCATAATATGTGAGCATATTTGGCCCAAGCTTTGATAAAATACTTGATCAAATTGACATTAAGATATTTGGCCCAAATTATATGATTACAATAGGCTTTGAGGTGAGAGTATAGGTGTTAGCTCAAGCGTTGAAAGGATAATCAGCCCAATCTGATGGTTGTCAAAGGTTTATTTTCAAGTCAACCACCAGAATCTGACATTTCCCCCCTCTTGACTCAAACATAAGCCCTAAGATTCCCTGATTAGCCTATGTTGGTCTGTTATCATCAGCCTGAACGCCCAATGAGCATGGAGTTGGGTTTTCTATTTGGTAACTTCAGCCCAAACGCCCAATGAGTCTAAAGTATGATCCTCTTATTGTTAATTTAGGCCCAAATGCCCATCAAGTCTGAAGTTGGATCCTCTCCCCTACCTCAAGTGCAAACTAAAGTATTAATTAGAATAAAACTATATATATAATATATTTTTTTTTTTTGTTTTTGTGTTTTTGTGTTTTTTTGTTTTTTTTTTCTTTTCTTAATTAGCCCGCTTATTAAACCTTCTTAGGAATTTTGCATGGACTTGGTTGTATATATGGCTAGTCCTAATATCCTTGATTGTGTATATGAACTTAGATGTTTTCTCAATCACTTTGAATGGCCAACCCAGATGCAATCTAACTTTTGCAATTGGCCCAATCTGTGGGTGTTGCAAAATAGAACTTCGTCATTAACTTCAAATTTGGCCAGTGTGTAGCAATTCTCTAAGTCCTTTTGATGTCAGGCCTTTTTCTCAGCAAAACTGTTGTCAAAGGCTTGAGCTTGTAGTTTGATTAAAGCATCTGCAAGCTTCTTGATGTACTGAGGATAAGTGTTTTTGCCAGGATCCTCTAGGGCCAAATATAGCAGCGTTGGTAGGGCCAGGTGTCTACCATATAATACTTGAAATGGAGACATCCTGGTTGATGAATGGTAGGAGATATTGTAGGCAAAGACTGCCAAACTTAGATAAGTACTCCATTCAGATGGTTTGGCTGAGGTTAATTTCTGGATAATGTTCACCAACGTCCCATTTGCGCGCTCAACAGTCCCATTAGTTTTGGGGTGATAGGGAGCAGAAAGCACACCTCGTACTCCCATTAGTTGGTTGAGCTTGGCAAGGACATTGGTGGTAAAGTTGGTTCCATTATTGGTCAGAATAACCTGGGGACATCCATGTTTGTGGATGATGTTTTCAAGGATGAACTTGGTGGTGGTTGCTGCTCCAGCTTCCCAAATGGCCTTGGCCTTGACCCATTTGGTCAAGTGGTCGATGGCTACAATTATGTACTTGGCCTTCATATTGCTTGTTGGAAGTGGGCCAACAACGTTGATAGATACAGTGTGCCAGGCAAACTTGGGCTGAACAAGCTGGTAAGATGTGCTTTTTTGGAACAGTTTTTCGCCTTGGCACTCTGCACAGCATTCTAGCATTTCTTGGATGTCAAAATGCATTGACTCCCAGTAGTAGAATTGCTTCAGATGCTCTTTCATTTTCTTGAATCTGCCATGCCCTATGGCCTTATGTGCTGCCATTATTAGGTCTATTCAGGCTGATGGTCTTGGGAAAATATACTTTTTGTCCTCAATGATCTTGTAAAGCATCCCATTTTTGATGGTTGTATTTTTTCATAGATCTGATAATATTTTTGGATGGATTTGGGCTCATCTTGATACTCTCCGCTGATCATTTTCATAAACAACTCATTGGCAGCCTGACTAAGTGTTGTGATGGTGGGTAGTTGGGATAGACAGTTGGCGTTTTGGTGTTTTGCCCCAGCTCAATGCTCAATGGTGTAGTCATAAGCTTGAAGCTTTAATGCCCAGCGGGCTAATTGGCCCTCAGTTCTCTTAAGTTGTTTAACCATCTTAGGGAAGCATGATTGGTAACAACTTTGAAATGAGTGCCATGAAGGTAGACCCAGAATTGCTTGCAAGCATATATGACAGCTAAGCATTCTCATTCCATCACCGTGTAGTTCCTTTCATGAACGTTTAAGGTCTGACTAGTGAAGGCAACTGGATGTTCTTCACCATCTTCTCCAACTTGGGATAACACAGCCCCCACTGCTGTTTGGGATGCATCAGTTTGGATGATAAATTCACAATCAAAGTCTGGGTATTGAAGAACAGGCGCGCTTAATAGGGCCAATCAGAGTTGGTCAAATGCATCCTGGCAAGCTGGAGTCCAGTCAAATGGGACCTTATCTTTAAGCAGATAGAAAAGCGGCTCTCCAAGTTGTGCAAAGTCAGCAATAAATTGGCAATAGTACCCAATCATGCCTAGGAATACTTGAATATCACACTTGGATTTGGGCCATTTCATTTTGGAGATGGCATCCAGCTTAGAGGGTTGGGGCCAAAGACCCACTTTATCAATCACAAATCTGAGGTATTCCAGTTGGTCTTTGAAAAACTGACATTTTCTGGGCTTGATTTTTAAGTTTGCAGCAGCTAGCCTTCTGAAAACCTCCTCTAAGTGTTCCAAGTGGTCGTCAAAAGTGCGGCTGAAAACGTTGATATCATCAAGGTACACTAGTACACATGACAACTTCAAATCTCCCAAGATTGTGTCCATTGCTCGTTGGAATGTAGCCAGGGCATTGCAGAGCCCTTGAGGCATTCTCGTTGGCTGGAATAGGCCCTCTTGGGTTATAATTGCACATTTTTGTGCTCCTCTTTGGGAAGATCTATTTGCCAATATCCGCTGATAAGGTCCATTGCCAAGAAGAACTTTGCGCCCCCTAGCCTATCCAAGGCGTTGTCAATTCATGGCAGTGGGTATGAGTCCTTCTTTGTGATGTTGTTTAACTTCTGATAATCAATGACTACTTGGTTGCTTCCATATTTTTCTTCACTATTAAAATTGGTGCTGCCATGGAAATTTTGAAGGGACTAACATGCCACGATTGAGGAGTTCCTTAATCTCCTTGGATACTGCTTCTTCTGATGATTTTAGGCATCTAATCAGGCATAATTGAATAGGTTTATGATCTCCAGTATTGATTTTGTGGGTGACACCATTAGCACATCCCAAGTCAAAATTTTCTTGTGCGAATATTTCCCAATATTTAGAGAATAACTCCTGAGCTTGGCCTTTCTTGGAGTTGGTCAGGTTGCTTAAATTGGCCATAGAGACAACATTATTTATGCTGAGTAGGTCCTTATTGGGGAGCCTAATTCAACAAAAGTTCTGAACTCATGGAATGAGTGAATTTCCGTGGTAGGGAACAGATGCAGAAAAGCGATTGTTTGATGTCGCTTGATGGAGATGGGCCGATTTTGCAGGTTTGCATATAAGATATGTATTTATCCGTGGCCTGGAATAATAATATAAGGGGCAATGTTTTGTTTCAAATTGAGATTTAGACCATGGTTGATATACTTCACCATAAAGTCCTTCTGGATATTAATTGTTAGTCCTGTCAGGATGATTACTTGTTCTCCAGATGGTATAGTGATGGTCTGATTTGATTAAAGTGGAATGCCATTTGACTCATCAATCTGTGTGGGTAATGGGTTTATCTTTATTTGTGCTTTGGAATGCTCAATTGGGACAACTCCATCTTTGTAGGCCATTTTATAAATAGGTTGGGTTTCTTTTTCTCAACTGCCTTATCATGGTTATAGTAAAGTGAAATGGTCCAGCCAAGAATGGTGTGAGTATTGTCCTTATGATTGGTAACAACTCCATATCTTCTTAGGAAATCAGTCCCAATTAGGATATCATAGTTTTTATTTGGCAATACTATAGCAGGTGCTGTTACTACAATAGATCATAATCTGAGAGATAGGGTACTGTAGGCGCCCAGAAATTTAGTTGTATGTGCTCCAGCTGTTCTATATTCCTGACAGTGGGCAACATTGGGTGCAATTTTCAGTTTTTTAACCAACTTTGTACTGAATATATTGATAGGAGCGCCACTATCAATCAATGGCCCTAACTTGCACCTTTTTCACTGCTATGTCCACATAAGTTCATTCAGAGTAGTTTTCAGAGGTATTTATTGTATGAATGCTGTGACTGATGCCCAATTCCAGGTGTGAATTCAGGCTTGAGCAAATATCTGGAAGTTATCTGCTAAGGTCTTCATGGGAATAGCTACTTGAACGTTGTTAAGCTTAGGTAGGTTGGTTGAACATCTGGGTTGTAGGTCCAAACCCTGATCAATAATTTTCTTTGCATAAGGTTTTGATACCTCTACTTGGGCTTCTTTAGTATTTTCGAATAGGTTTAGTTGCTTTTGCTGTGGCCCAAGTAGTGACCATAATGACATCATTAGCCATGATATGGTTGAGGTTATTTTCAGCAACATCTTCGGCCCTAAAGAGCTCACCAGGGTCAGGTGGAATTTTTTGAAAATTGGTGGAGTTAGAGAATTCTGCCTCTACTCCAACTGCTTTTTCCCGCCTCACTGTCGCTGTTGGTTTCTAGAGCAAAGTTGACCCAGGCTTTTTGTTGGACCGTCTGAAGAATTGTCTAGCAAAATGCCCTTGTTGACCACATTTGTGGCATGTAATCGGCCCTGTTTGCTGCTTTTGCTCAATTTTTGGTTTGTTTTTAGGAACTTTTCCCCTGGTTAGACATAGTGTTGCCTTTTTGGCCTGAAAATAGGAATTTTTGCAGATCTTTGGCCCGATTAGGGGTATTAAAAATTATGGGAACAGCTTTTCAAGTAATTGGTAAGCTCTTGGATTTCAAGCTTCCATTGAATGAAGGCAACATGACATTTTGCAGTTCATGGAAGGGCATTATTGCATGCTCCATTGCAATCCTGGCGTCAAACTTATCTATTTTATTGCACCCATGCAGAACTTGTGCCTCATGAAAGAATCTATCCGCAAAGTCCTTAACAGTCTTTTTCTGTTTGAATTCAATATTAATAAGCTCTCTTTTTTGGGTTTCTAATTTCTCAGGCCCTCCAAACTGTTTTGTTATTGCAATTTTGGCATCCATATAGGACCAATCATCACCCAAATAGGGCATAACGAGGTCACAGCTATGGGCATCAAGTGAGTTAATAAGTGCTATTCCTTTTGCATGGTCTGATGCTCCTCTCATTGCTTTTAGAAATAACTTGAGTAAAGAGTGAAATTTCCATCCTTACCAAATTTTGGTAAATTCAATGGTTTGAAGTCATCTTGCCCTGTTTCAGGCATAGGGGTTGTACTTCTTGAACATCCTGGTGTATGATTGCTCATAATTGGCCTCTTTCCCGCTGAGGATTATATGGAGTTGGGATTGCTGCTAGTACTCTAGGCATAGAATGGATGTTTGAAATATCAGTTTCTGCAGTGATATCAATTTCCAGTAATTAAGTTTCATGATATTGCTCTGAACTACTGTGTAAGTCTCAGGGAACATCCTTTGGCTCTTGATTGGGTCATCTTTCCATTCCCAAATAAAAAGACACTGAAGAGGATGGCGGTACCCCTCATCACTCAGGGCGATCTCGCTCATGTATTAGATGAGCGATGGGTGACAGCCCTTCCACTTTGGATCCCACCCCCAGTACCCACACTCACCTCAGCAGAACTGTTGCGGGGAATTAGTGAAATCTGTGCTGAGATTGCCGAATTGAAATTGGTCAGATCTGATTTGAGTGGTAATTTGGCTGATGGCCAAAATTTGAATGTCTGTAAAAGCATGAAGAATGAGATATTGGCTGGATCACCTGATGGCTCCAATTCAATCACTAAACCAGTAGAACAAATATTGGGCATCATTGAAAAGGGTTTGAAGCCTCTGATAGTAATTTGGTGTTGCAGCTGATATACTGCCATTGACCGAACAAACAGTTTAATGACTGAGCGTGGGCGGGTTGGTCATCCTAAACCTGTTCCCAACCAAATGGACCCAACCCTACATGGGGTGGCCTTGGGGATTCCCATCGCTCGTCAGCCCAAATGCTATCATGCTAACTGTTGGAAATATAGTCAAGCCCCGGTTTGGACGTTTGAGGTCAAACTGACAGAGAATCAGCCCACCACCAAATTTTGTGATGTCAGTTCCCAAAGAACAAACTCATCCATTCCCAAACAGTTCGCCAGTTAGGTCAAAATTGTGGGACCCAATCCCCTGTTACTACCCAATTGACCACTATTTAATCAGTTGCATGGCACTGAAAATTGTTGGTTGATTTTCTTACTTTTCTTTTTAAATATAAAATTTTATTTAAAAACCAAATTTTTATTTTCCTTTCTGGCTGCATCCCAGATGGCATTTCCCTGGTGGCCCATCAGCCTGCACTCCATATGGGCTTTACCAGTTCTTTTGGTCACTACGGCCCCCTCCATCATCAATTGGGTTCAGCAAGTCCAATATTTTTGGCTTTACAACCCCGTTATCATGAACTTCCGGCAGCAATACATGGGGATCTTATGGCCTTATGTCCATCAATTGCAAGAAAAAAAAATCCATCTCCTTGCTACCCCCTGTTGAGATGGCCTCATATGCCAAGGATCTCGTCGAACCTATCACAGTAATTCCACCACCTGTAGATAGACCTACTGGGTTGGGAATGGATTCAGTGTGGTTTGTCGTCAGGATCCTCCTCGCCTTGTTGTTGCACCACCACTTTGTGGTTTCACATTTCCTGGCTCCATATCAAGTCATTTGGTCAGCAATGCCTCTGGCATTCTGGCTTGCTTTTGGGTGCTCACGCATCCTAACTGGCAGGTTGGTCTAAACTTCTTCTTCTGTTTCCATGACATAATCGATCAACCATTATGTACAGCCACTTCCACCTTAGTTTTCAAACTGGGCGCCACAGTGGTTACTATCTACCATATGAACTTACAATCAGTTGTGTGCTGTTTGTTGTTTGTTTGGTCACTTTCTGACTTTATGAGAAGCATCCACTCTATTTTGGAAACCTTCTTCAAGCCACCCAAGATGTGCAGATTGCATCTCCTCTTACTTCCTCCAGCCTGAAAAAAGATCAAGTATCCCTCCCAAGAGATCGCCAATCAAGTTCTTGACGCGCTTGCCAAAGTGCAAATGTGTACAACAATCGCACTCAATGACGCTTCTGTGATATCTCATGCCCAACAAGGGCTCACGTTGTTAGACGCCATGGATGGGGATGACCGCCGTGGTGAGAAGTCTTTTGCGTTCTTCCTCACAAGAAGGAGACTCCACCCCCCTGATGGCTGTTGTATTCCGCCTTGAAACCCCTTGTATCCCAATCAGACCACTTATTTAGACTGCTCCTTGCCATGGCCAAAGCCCCTAGTTTGGCTTCTTTGATTTCTACCTTTCATGAGCTGGCTCCCATGTCAGGCCTATCTATCGATATGCTTTTAGAGCAAAGCTTGATTTGGTTTCCGCTCATCACATGGCCTATTCTACCATCAGAGGGGATCAGTAGATCAAATATGTGCCACCGCAACTACTATCAAGAGCTTTGCCTCTTCGTTTCCCAGTATCAGAAGGGAAGGTACATGATAGGATTTTCAATGAAGATGCAGATGACGTGCCTTTCACTGAATTATCAGTTGACATGGCCC
>JAKSZP010005018.1:0-12223 GCA_022478985.1 Massospora cicadina
CACTCCATTAGGCTCAATTTTAAGAAATTAATTTTATAAAATTAATGAAATAGGCTTTCAAGGGAAGAATGACTTACAGCCAAGAGGTTATAAACAAAATAACAAAGGTAAATATAAATAATTATTCTTAATTAAGCCGCGAGATGTATATTGAAGCAAGAGTCTCCGATCTAGGATGAGGAGAGAATCAGGAATTCTAGGATGCTGGACTGAGAAACCTGAATATGACAGAGGGTCATATACCCTGATGGGGGGAAAACTGGATCCCGGGAAAAAGATCATCACAAATAAATCAATCACCTGGCATGACAAGAGGTCATGGGGACCGCGCTCTGAGTAGGTGGTAACGAGGAGGAAGAGGAGGAATGCTGTATGCCAAAGGTCATCCTGAGCAGCGTTGAGTATTATTGAAGTACTCTTCTTGAACCAATGAAGTATTTGACCAGGTGTCCAAAGCGGTGTTTCCATGCCCAGCCCTTTTCTCGCTGGAAATCTAGGCAAGAGGGGGGATGTGTTGGGATTTTTGCCCATATTCCCAGCCTGCTAAATTACCTGGTATTGCTAGGGGAAAAATTCCCTAAGGCGAAGTGAATTGGAAATCAGTTGACCCAAATTTTAGAGGAACTATGTTTGGGGGATTTTAGGATATTTATTTGGTCATATCCATCAGGAATTGATCTGGATGAATATCTAATATCTTATCAGGTGGAGTGGCCAACGAAATAAGGGCATCTGATAGTAATTAACTATCGGGTGTACCAATTGGGATCAGTCAGGTTTCATCACCAACTGATTGGGAATGTTTAATGAGATGCGAGGCGATTGATGCCGCCTGCAACTAGTGAATTGATTGGTTGCTAGCCAATTAAGGATTATTCACTTGGATTGAGAGGACAACGTTAATGATACATTTCTGGCTCTTTTATTTGAGGTCTCGAGTATGTCTAACATCTGAATCCTATTCAGGATGGGGAAGACCATCGCTGCCAAGATGAGGAAAGGTGATTCAATGGCAACGGCTGCCGTTTCATTGAAAGAGGTGTCAACTGAAGGTTAGACAGCTGAATCCCCTATAAATTCCCTAGAATTCACTATAATAAAAAACACTCAAACACAAAAAAACTCGAAAGTAGTAGTACAGTAGCAAAGTAGTATAGTAGTAGAACACTCAAGTATTACACTGGAAAATACTCACTGTTTGACATAAGTCTATGGTCAGGAAAGAACTAATAAAGAACCTTATTAGTTTGACTGTAGATTTGGTAATAGTTAGACTATCAGCATCTAGCGTGAAGATTCCATCTCAAGGATACTATTGCAGAAGGCAATAATTGGTAGACTCTCAGAGAAGAGTAGAGATCCAAGTAGGGATTTAGAGATGAAGGGAACCACAGCTTAGGGATTGCTGCCGACTGTGTGTTGGGCCAAAGGGACTGTCATCAGAGGATCTTAACAAAGATTGAGTGGACAGGATTTAGGGAACAAATCCCTAAGAGTGCAATATTCAGTATTATCAGAAATACCAGCTGAAGCGTTGGGCATGAAGATAATTCTAACTTGACTACGGACAATAGTCGTCATACTATTATTAGATTATATATATTCTTACAACGCAAGGTGCACGAGGAAACTGAACCTGTGCAGTAATAAGTTTATAGGGGTTATTGGCCAAAAATATTCAGGAAACCTATAAAATTTTTACACTATCCTCTCTCAGCCGCTGTTGGGCAAATATACCATGGTACTTGCAAAGAGAGCTTCTTCTAAAGAGGATCTATCCAGGGGCTATCATGTAAAGAATGAGATGGTGTGGTTCCAGGGATGCCTTTGGGTACCTGCTGGACCACTGCGCCTGAAAATCATCCGGGACCATCATGATGGAATCACCATTGGTCATCCAGGGAAAGCAAAGACCTTGGAGTTGATACGCCGCACCTACAACTGGAAGCGCTTGCCTGCTCAGGCGGGGGTGTATTGTAAGGAGTGCCTGGTATGCAACCAGATGAAGCCCAATCGTCAACTTTTAGTAGGGTTGTTGGTACCAGTTAAAAGGCTGATGGGCCCTGGACTTCCCTCTCAGTTTATTTCATTGTGGAACAACCTGTTTATGATGGTTATGATGCCATCATGGTGGTGGTGGACCATTTTATGAAGTTCACCCACTTTATTCCTTTCAGAACCACAATAACCACAGCGGAGATGGATAGGCTTTTCGTCACCCATGTGTTTCCCTCCATGGGGTTCCCCAAGAAATTCTCAGTGACTGGGGACCCCAATTCATCACCATCTTTTGGGAAGAGTTGTGTAAGACTCTTCAGATTCGCCATTGCCATTCAACTGCCTATCATCCCCAATCAGATGGGCAGACTGAACGAGTCAACCAATGCTTGGAACAGTTTCTGCAGTGTTACACCACCGCGGATCATTCAGATTGGGCTTCTCACCTCCCCATGGCCCAGTTTAGCTACAACAACACCTTGAACTTTTCGATTGGTTGTTCCTCGTTTTTCGCCAGCCATGGCTTTAACCCCACCTTTAACATGGAGCCCATCTGTGGGTCAAAGGTTAAATCGGTGGTGGACTTTATCAAGACAATCAAGAAGATACACCAGGGGGTTTCCACAATCATGGAGGTGGCTATGCAGGTATATAAGGAGAACGCTGATGGGAAGCGCCAAGTGAGTCCCGCATACAAGTAAGGGGATCTCATGATGCTTGATGCTCATAACATCCCAATCAAGAAGCCATGTAAGAAGCTGGGACCAAAGAGGATTGGCCCCTATCGCGTTGTTAAAAAGGTGGGCCATTCCCCATATCAGCTAGATTCCTCCTCATTCCAGATCTTCTCTATGTTTCATGAGAGCAAACTTACGTTGTTTGAGGGCCCCCACCAGAGACTCCTGAGGCCTATCTCATGGATGGGGCATCAGAGTGGGAGATGGAAGAAATAGTTGCCTCCCTCGCGTTAATAGAAGACTCGAGTACCTGGTATCCTGGAAGGGCTTTAACGCTGCAGAGAACAGTTGGGTTCCAGCGCGCGACTGTGTGCATGCCCAAGATCTGATTGAAGCCTTCCACAACCGTTTCCCCCAGGCTGCTGGATCCCAACCTAAACTGACCATTGTCGCCATGAAGTTGGCCCCTGCCCACAAGAACTTTTCCCTTGCGCAAGCCCCTGGAGGGGGGTTGAGCCCCATCAGGAGGAGAGTGTAATGTCATGTGCACATGACATCATAATGGGGACCAATCCCAAAGATAAGGCTGGGCGCTAGGAGGCCCATAAGGTGAAGCTCCAGGCCCTCTCTGACCTGAGGCATACCCTAAACCAACGCTGGGTAAGGGCAAAATATGCTTAGGGTGGTACTAGTGGGGTGCCAAGTGTCCAGCCCCTTACGTCAGTCCAGGCGTTAAAACGGATGGTTTACCAAATCAACACGGACAGTTCATTTTGGTTTGTTGAGGAACTGGGTTTTGAAACCCATTGTATTTACAAAACAACCCGTTCAAGTCAAATCCAACTTTAATCAATCACTCAAGTGAAGTTGGTTTCAGCTTATTCCACCAATTTGGATGGCAGCGTTGCCCTATTGGTGGGTTGGTGCCTGGGTCCTTTGATGCATATCCCATATTCCCCTGTCCAAGCTTAAAGATGTTTTCCCCGACCAACATTCCTTGTTGGTCGACTTCCCAAATAAACTTTTCCCCATTTACGCTTTTAAAATTTCATGATATTCTGAATGCTCCTGTGCGCAAACCTCTTTGAGGAGGTCTCAAGCTCTTTTACCCTTGCCATGGCAAGTACATTGCAGCTCTCACCTTGTGCACCATTTGTTTGCCCATGTTCTCTCCAACCTGGTTTGCTTAGCCCCTTTCAATATGTGCACTGCGTCGCTTTTAATTAAGTTTTTATTGTAAAACTCGCCTTTCTATGCCTAAGCTGTAATTGCTCCAGCACCATCTGCTGGGCTCTCATGACTTTGGAACTAATGGCTAGTTCCCTGGCGTTGGCCTTGTGCACCGTGCACTACAACACTAAAAACAGGAGATTTATAGACACTCTCCTTACACCAATTTGGCTAATAGTGTGATTGTAAAATTAACACCCTCTCAAATTTTTGGGGATGTTCCCCAACATTCAGGTAGCAGCATTGGATACCATCGACAATAGTTTGAAGCTCCCTTCTGGAAAATCCAGAGTTGCGGCCAATGCAATGCTTTTGACTGAACAAATGAACCAGTGACTGTGCACGGGCGGTTTGGGCATCCCAAACCCATTCCCAACCAATTGGGACTGCCCCTATGTGGTGTGGCCTTGGGGGATTCCCGCTGCTTGTTGGGCTGACGCCTTCGTGCTAACTGTCAGAGATGCAGTTGAATCTTAGTTCAGGCGTTTGAGGTCAAATTCAACAGCGACTTGGCCTGCCACAAAATTCTTTGATGTCAGTTCCCATTGAGCTTATTGCCCCCATCCCCAAATAATTCGCCAGTTAGGTCAAAATTTAGGGACCCAATAGCAGCTTGTTTTCTCATCAATTGACCACTATTAATCAGTTGCATCACACTGAGAAATTGTTGGTCGATTTTCTTCCTTTACTTTCCATTAAAATAATTCTCTTCCATAATTTAGTTTTTATATGCTGAAAAATAAACCGCCCTTTCTGCTGGTACTTACAGACCCCTCGGGGCTAATGGCCAAATTCATCTGGTATTTCATTATATGCCTGTACAAGATTCTGGCTCATCGGCAGTTATTGGCAAAAATCCTCCCTTGTTTCATATCTGTTGTACCAGCAGCAGTGCCTTTAGCATTCTGGTTTGCCTTTTGGGTGATATGACACCTAGGCTTGCAGGCTGGTCTAATTCTAACTTGCTGTTTGCCTGAAATAATCGACCAACCCTTATTCCTAAACATTTCCACCTTTCTCATAGATATTGGCGTAGCAATGGTCCCTTCTTTTCACTGAACCAGGTCTTGCAGAAAATTTTATCTGTCCGTAAAGCCTAGTTCCACACAAAATTTCCAACCCACACCCCATAGTTGCAATGGCTATTGTGCCCATGTCAGTAGGTTCTGACAATCTGACTTGCAACGAGCTTACTCCCCTATGAACCTAGTGGTTTTCCCTGAATCCTCTACTATCTCTTCGGTTTCACTGGATTCAACCACAACTACCAATAAAGAGAACTTTGCTTACTTCTTACTACCTATGAAGATTATTGTTGGGTCCCACCACGTCTCCTTTGAGGCTTTGGTGGATACCGGAGCCACGGGCAATTTTATGAGTGTTGAAGTAGCCCAACACTTGAAACTTGACCTGGATGTAGGTCCTTTGGTGATGGTTGCTTCTTCAGCCTCCCAGACCTCATACCTATTTCACTGGTAAGTTTCATTCTCAGTAAATCAGTTCAGCTTCTATGATTAGTTCTCAGAAATTTGACTTGGTGTTCCCAGTTTTTTTAAGAGTTGGATGGTGGCGCTGGCGACACGTTAAGATTCATCTAGAGTCAAATATATGTTGTCATTTGCCAATGATCAAATGGTGGGAGAATTTCCTTTAGTTAATACTCTCAAGAAAACACAAGGTCACAGCTCCATTACTTCCCTCATTTCCCCTTCGAGCCTTCCATCTGATTTTTCCAAAGAATTGATGCACTTTCGGAGTTTTTTGATTCTGAGAAGGTGAACCATCTTCCCCCTCACACCAAATTTGACTTGGGATTCCGTACAATGGTACAGTTGGTGAATATCAACTGCCCATTGTATCCTCACACAGCGGAGGAGGAGGTTGCACATAACACTTGGTTAGATAATATGCTTAAAAAAGGGTGGTTGTTCAAGGAGACATCGTCAGTTGCATCTTCCATTGTCTTCGCCAAAAAAGCTGATGGTTCCCTCCATCCCTGTGTGAATTATGGACATTTAAACAAAGTTATGATTCATGATCCCTACCCTTGCCCCTGGAGCAGACAATCAGACAAGCAATCACCAAATCTCATGTGTTCTCTAAATTGGATCTCATCAATGCCTTCAGTCAGATTCAGGTAATGGAAGGGCAAGAATGGCTAAAAGCAATCTGGATGAAGCGAGGAAATATCTAATTCTGTGTAATGCCCTTTGGGCTGAAGAATGCGCCTGCTACATTTCAACATATGATTGACAGTGTACTGAGCAATCTCCAGTTCACTTGTGCAGTCGCATATATTGATGACATTCTGGTTCACTCCCCAACTCCCAAACAACACACTATTGATTTGGAAGCAGTTGTGCCTGCTTTGCACAAGGCAGTCTTGTTTGTCAAGCCTTCCAAATGCGAGTTCTATAAAGAGGAAGTTACCTTTCTCAGTAACCTCATCCTTAAGGATGGCTACATGATTCCTCCCAATAAGTTGGATGCTATCCGTGAATGGCCTACTCTGATAACCCAGAAACAATTACAGAGTTTCTTGGGAACCATTATTTTTCTAAAAAATTTCCACAGTTCTTTCCCAATTGGCTGCCCCACTCCACCCCCTCACCAGAAAGAATATACCATTTCGTTGGACACACAAATGCCAGTAGGCGTTTAAGTCAATCAAAGAAGTGTTTTTATCCCCTTTCATCCTGAAACACATGGAGCCTGCCAAGCTGTATATTGTTGCATGAGATGCCTCCTTGGTGGCAGTGGGGGCAGTGCTGTTCCAAGAGCATGAGGGCTTGGAACACCTGGTCACACACTTTCCCAAAAATTAACTTCTATGGAGCAATCCTGGGCCATCTATGATAAGGAGTTGGCAGCCGTAGCTTGGTCATTGACTCATTGGCGGTACATTTTACAGGGTGCCCAGCATGAGTTAGCTGTTTGCACAGATCACCAAGCTCTCTTGTATTTCCGTATGCCCCAAAAATTGGCACATCAACAAGCTTGTACCTATCAAACTTGTGCAGTTTCAATTCAAGTATAAACCTTTAAAAGGTGCGATTAATTTACTTCTTGATTTTCTCAGCCACAATCCCACCCACTGTCCCACGGATTTGTAGAAAGTGGACCTCATTACCATTATTCCTGCTGCTAAAATTTTGTCAATTGTTCCCACTTTGTCTCTTCTGCTGCCCTTGCTCCTGACGCTCCTCTCATTACACAGGTCTTAGCTGGCCAAATGACCTTCTCCAAAGGGGTGGAGTTATTTGAGCAATTGTCCCTCAAAAATCATAAACGCTCTCTGTACTCTTTAGTGGAGGGTCTCATTTATTTTTGGTCACGGATTTGGGTTCCCCCTCTCTTCAGAGCCGAGGTATTTCACGTGCATCATGCCCCTTCCACGATTGGCTATCTGGGCAATAAGAAATGCATTGACTAGATCAAGTGGACCTACAATTGAGTGGGTTTAACTAAGGAAGTTCCATCCTGGATCTCCGATTGTGTTAATTGTGCTTTGGCTAAGTCAGAAAGTTCTGGTAGAAATGGGCTTCTGCACCCCTTAGAACAGGCGGGGGTCCATGGACATTGGTGTCCATGGATTTTATTGTCAAACTCCCCTGCTCTAATGGGTTTATGGTGGTAATGGTGGTGGTGGAATGTTTCACTAAGTTTTCTCTTTTTATTTCCTGCACTTCCACAATTACGTCAGAGGAAACTGACCATCTCTTTGTGAACCACATGATTAATGTTTGGTCTCCTGCGGGAGATCATCAGCAACTGTGGTCCACAGTTCACAACATGGTTCTGGAGTGAACTCTAATCCATTTTAAAATCTCCCCCTGTCACTCCACGGCATATCATCCCCAGTCCAATGGGCAGACCAAGTGAGTTAACCAAGTCCTCAAACAGTACCTGCGCTGCTATGCTACAGCTGCACAGGACACCTGGGATAATGACCTTCCACTTGCTCAATTCACCTACAACAATGGGACTCACACTTCCATGGGGTTTTCTCCTTACAAATCGACGTTAGGATATAATCCTTCCTTTTTGGTTGGACCTTGCTTGCACCCTGAGGTCCAAGCTGCCGCGGATCATGCTGAACATATTAGGTCTACTCAATACTTAGTGCGGGAACACCTCACCAAAGCTATTGAAGACTACAAGCAGTTCGCAGATCATAAGCAACTCCCAGGTCATGATATAATGGTGGGCTCCTATGTTATGCTCGATATGCGTCATTTATTAATGCAAGTGCCCTCCCACAAGTTTGCAAGTAAGCGTTTGGGACCCATTTGGTGGAGGAAGACTTGGGTAATTGTGCGTTCCAGTTAAAATTACCAGCCCATTGTAAAAAGCACCCCGTCTTCCACGTTTCCATGTTGTCACCTTTTAAGGGTACTTTTCCCTTGGATCATGAGCCAATAGTAATTGAAAATGCAGAGGAGGCTGAATTGGAAAATATCCTAGCATCCCACAAGTTCCATCAATCCATTCAGTATCTCATGGCCTGGAAAGGCCATCTGGCCTATGAAAACAGTTAAGCTAAAGCCTGCAATTGTACTAACTGCATGGAACTGGTCGAGGCGTTTCATGAATACCACCCCAACGCTTTCCGCCCCCCCAAAAAAAAGTCATGACTGTAATGGTGATCAAGTTACCCAAGGCGCACAAAAATGTGGCCCTCATGCATTTTCCCGGCAGTGGTGCCCTCCCTTTAGAAAAAGGAAAGGGTAATATAAGTCCTGGGGAACATCCCCTGTGTGTCACTCAGGCTCACTTCCCATTTCTGAGTAAAAAGGTTCTGAAGAGGGTGGCTGTACCCCTCGTTACCCAGGGTGACCTCGCCCACATGGTAGATGAGTGCTGGGTAACAGCCCTCCCTCTTCAGATCCCTCCCCCAGTGCCCACGCTCACCTCAGCTGAACTTGTACGCCTTATTAGGGAAACCTGTATCAAGATTGCCAAACTAAAGTTGATGGTCCAAGATTGATTGGAAACAAGCCTGACAATCAGAATCCACATGGTTGAAAAGGGATAAAGATTGATTCATCAGCCAGAATCATTGACGGTTTCAATCTGGCCAACAGTGCAATCATCAAAATTAACCCCCCTCAAAATCGTTGGGATGATTCCCAATGTGCAGGTAGCAGCATCAGACACCAATGATAGTTCTAAGCTCACTTCCAGCAAATTGAGAGTTTCAGCTGATGCAACGCTTTTGACAAAAGAATGGCCCAGTGACTGGGCACGTGTGGGTTGGGCATCCCAAACCCATTCCAAACCAACTGGGACCGCCCCTACGTGGGGTGGCCCTGGGGGATCCCCGTTGCTTATCAGCCCAGATGCTGTTGCACCAACTGTCAGAAATGCAGTTGAGCCTCAGTTCATGTGTTTGATGTCAAACTGACAGCGACTTGACCTGCCATCAAATTCTTCAATGTCAGTTCCCATTGAGCTTATCTGCCCCCATCCCAAAATAATTTGCCAGTTAGGTTGAAATTGAGGGACCTGATCCCGGCTTGTTCCTGCATCAATTGACCACTATTTAATCAGTTGCATAACACTGAGAAATTGTTGGTCAATTTTCTTCCTTTACTTTCCATTAAACAATTCTCTCCCAAATTTATTTTTTTTAAATTTTGAAAAACAAACCGCCCTTTCCGCTGGCACTCACACACCCCTTGGGGCTAATGGCCATTTTTGTCTGGTATTTCATTATGTGCTTGTATGAGATTCTGGCTCATTGGTAGTTAATGGCAAAAAACTCTATAGTTTTATATCCATCATACAAGAAGTAGTGCCTAACATTCTGGTTTGCCTTTCAGGTGATCCGACACCTAGGCTGGCAGAACGGTCTAATTATAGCTTGCTGTTTGCCTGACACTTCATGAGCAATGTGCTGGACGGTGTTCAAGAGAGCCTAGCATAGGAGGGAACTTATTACAATACTAGCAGAGTGCTATTTATTAGGGGATAGTAGGGGCCTGAATGGCCAGTTGCGTTTTTAAGAAAAATCCAGAAATGTGAATAAAAATTGCTTGCTATTATAAAATCTTAATTAATTAAAACCTATATTATTGAATCAAAGTGATGAGCTCAATCAGTGAGATTGGCATGGCGTTGACGTCATTATCAGCCCTCTCATGGATCCAACCCTGCTGTTGATGTTAATTGTTGTGGGAACAGTGGTGCAGGAATATGTGGCAATGACAAAGCATGTTGGGAGGGTTTGGGGATGGGCTTCTGTGGGTCTGTACTTAGTATGGTCAGCAACATGGCTCTTACTACCTAATTACTTTGTGGCATATCGGAGAAAGCCTGCCCATTACATTAGAATCAACTCAAATACATTTTTGTCAGTCTTGTGGGGCCCTGAGAAGAAATGGTGGCCCCATGAGGGGAGAAATAATATTGCCATGTTTTGACAGTGATGATGGTGAGTTTCTCATTAACATTTATGATAAGAGAGGTGGTTCAGGTATGTGGTGTGAGACCCGTGAAGGTGGAGGAGAGCCATGGAGTATCTAAATCTCCAAAAGGTCGGACAGCATTGCCCATGGAAGCTTTGGATAGGATTCACCAAGTGATGTCACAAGTTCATTTTCAGGCACGGTTGGCTCAAGCAATGGGAGGAGAGACCCCTTTCTTGCTGCAGATCTTGAAGATTGTGGAGGCGTTACCATCAGACTTGGTGGGGTGGGTGCAAGAAAATTGAGGAGCAAGGTCGCCTTCCAGGATCCATGGATGAGTGTGTCACTTGGATTCTCTGGAGCTGCCTGTCTGGATGAGGCGCAGGACAAGGCGTGGTCAGCTTTGCTGACGGTGAATCAGGGGTGAGGAAAAGTTGAAAAATATGCACATATTTTTCAACCTTTGGCAAAAGCAGCACAAGTATCAGATTTGCAATCATTGTAAATGTTTTGACAGGGGCTGCAAGCAGATATGTTTGCAGCTATGGAGGCTTCCAAAGTTCAGAGTCTGTTGGCTGAAGAAATCACATTGGCAGTACAGGTTGAGAAACAATTGGCCTTGGCACAAAACTGGCAGGAGGATTCCATGTCTCCAGGAAGGGGACAGTCGCCTGCAGTGGCTCATAGAGGTCAAGGAGGTTGGCAGGGATCACCCAGAAATTTTTTAAAATCCATGCAGGGTTCTGCCAGGGAAACGTTGAGGAGTTGGGGAGAACAGGAGGTCAGGGACACGGGAAGAACAATGGTCTCAAACCTACCTTACCTGCGGATTTGCAATCTGAGAATGCTTTAAACATTTAATCTACTTCTTTGTTTTAATCTCAGTTATTTATTTTTGGTGGAGTTATATTCTCTTGGTTAGATGGAGAAGGTTATTGGAATTTTGGTAGAAATTATGATAAGCAGGTGCTACAAAAGCTATGAAATTATTAGTTCTGTGGCTTTAGTGAAGATTGACACAAGTGCAACAAAGTTATTAGTTCTGTTGCAATAACTGATTCCAATCGGAAATACAGAATCCTGTATTAGTAGACCAAAATTAAGCTATGAGAGACAAAAATAGAGGTACTTTATTTGTTAGAAATGAGGGATATTTTTAGGGGCAGTTTTAGTAGTTATTAGTGAGGATTTTTGTGATGCACCTGAGGTAAGATCTTACCTATTAAATGACCAATATTGCTGATAATTAATACCATACTTGTGATGGCCAGATCTGATAAGATTCTTATTTGATGAGACTGAACTTCTTGTATGATATCTTGCCTCATCAGATAGCTTAGCATCATCCTTCAGAGAAGGTTGATAACTCTGAAGGGTTGATCAATGGTCTATCTAAGAATTGGATATCTCCAATGTATATTTTGCAATCTCATTAGACTGAGATATCAAATCTCGATCTTGAGTAATACTGGTCATCATAATTGAATTCTCAACAAGGGTGTTGGCCCTGGTGGATACAGAGGCCGAGGAAAACTATGTGGAATTCTCCCTAGCAGAACGTTTGAAGTTGAAAATGTAGAAGGGTCCTGAGGTGGTGTTTGCCAACATGTCGAGGAGGGCTCCCTCATGACATTTGGTGCCTTGGGTAGTTGTTTAGCAGAACCCATTTTGGTTTAAAGAGGGCTTCTGTGCAATCAGAAATCTGGCATATCCTGTGGTATTGGGGATGTGATGGTGGCATTGGTTCTTGCCCCAGGTTGATCTGCCGTTTAATACAATTACATTGAATACTCAGATGGGGCCTCAGATGAGGTAGAAGATGGAGGTTAGAAGTGATGTTCAAAGTAGTTTCAAAAATATGGGTGGAATTCAGGAGGGAGAGTTACTGGCAAAATATAGCGACTTTGTGGG
>JAKSZP010005019.1:0-12180 GCA_022478985.1 Massospora cicadina
AACAATCCATCGAACCCCCACTCCCTGATGAAATACCTGGCTTCACACCCGTCAGCCACGAGTCCTCATAGTACTAAAACCCACAAGCAGAATCCTCCTCTCCATGCGGAGCGCTGGGTGGAGAATTCATATTTTTGGACATACAACCTGAAGAGGCCGCCCCTCACCTCAGTTCACACAAGAGGTACAGGGGCTACCCATCCATGATGGCGTGATCCCCACACGGTCCCATGTCCTATCCAGGGTGGACTACCTGGACATGATGGACATCCTTTACTCCATTGAGACCCAAAAAACTATCTGTAAATATGCACACAATCCTCTGTTGCAGTCTCAAATCTGTTCCCATGTGTGGCGCTGCCTGAGGCGGGTGTACCGTACATCTGAGCGCTCTAACGCTTTACACTCATCCTGCGTCGTGTGTGGCCAGTATGGAACGCTGTTCCACCGCCTGGAGAAGTGTCCTAACTCTAAAGTGATTTGGCTTGAAGTTCAACGTCTGCTGGGCTAGGATCAAATACATCCCTTCAGTCTGTCAATAGACATGTTTGCCCTATCAATGGCCTCCCCCCTTCCACCCTCCCTCCATGCTTTGGTGGTTGCAATCTCCATGTGGACTATCCACAAGATTGTCTTGGATGCCATCGCAGGCTCCACCCCCACCCTCCCAGAAGCAGTCCACAGATTCCAGTCTCACTTGGTGAACCACTTTCAAGTGTGTATGTTTGGATACCTCCCACCATGCCACTGACAGCTGGTCTCCTCATGGTTCCCAGTTTGGTTCATCAAATCAGACCCCTTCCTTCACATGTGTTCAATCGTGGCTACGGCCCCTTCACACGTTCCCTCCCCCTCCCCATAAGTGGAGTTCTCGCTGGCAACAAGAGATAGCATCGCTTCTCTGGGGTGCCCTCCAAGTTACTACATTTTTTCTCTTTCAGGTCAAATTCAGAAGTGTCCATCCCATGGTCAGCCTTCCCAGCAATAAATTTAAATTTAAGTTTAGCAGTTGAGCCAATTGGTTGAGATAAACTTTTTATAGGGTTTGTTCAGTTAGTAACGTAAGATGGTGGATCATAGAAGAACATTTATCTCACATTATATGGGTAAAAAACTTGATGTTATCACTGGAAATTGCTTTTGCCTTAAATCTATTCTCAATTGTTGTGATCTCACTAATCTAGCTAAAGTGTAGCCTTGGCTATGGTGAGCTCAGCATTAACCACAGGCAGAGTTAAAGCTGTTCCTTGTTAGCCCTATAAGAATAAGTCATGAAGATGGTTACAAGTTTACTATTAATAAAGGCGAAAGAATTAGCAAAAACAAGATCAGATTGAGTTGGATGCAAATATTGGAAAATTCGCTTATGTTTAAATGATTTTATTGTCAAGATCCAAATTATTCCTACTGTTGCTTAACCACAATCCCAATAAGCTGCCAAATTTATAATAATAATAATAATTTATAAAACATGTCCCAATATTATCTCTACTCACCAATTTCTGAACCTACAACTGGACCTATTTATGGGCCTGAAATCTATCTTAATAAACATCTCACCACAGAAATTTGTTTTTACATCATATTTCTCTTTTAAGGGAAATCATGGTAGTTTATGATCCTAGGGTTGGCACCCCACATATATTTAGGTGCTCTAGTTTGCCCAATCACCCACAACTGCCATTACTAACAAAACCCCTCTAGAGCCATTAGTGCGACTCTGGTGCCCCAGTTAAGTACAATTGAAGATCTTAAGGTGACAATTAGTTCCAAGTTATCTAGGAGATAGTTTGACACCCTTGAATGAGGATAGGTGCAGAGCTATAGGGCCACCCAGGTGAGAAGTTATTGTGTTGAAGGCACTACTGGGGATATTCAGTCTAATAAATTTTAATGGTGTAAGGAGCTGTACCTCATGACGTCGCTGTTTTGTTATGATGTAGATCTCTTAATTGGTGCCATAAATTGGGGGTTTGCCACTTGTAAATTGTTTAGAATATAGTCAAGACCATTCACTGTGTCATGGGTTGGCAAACATCTATCATTAAGCCATCCCATCAGCAGAGCTGCTCTGTCACCATTGTAAAAGCGCCAGCTTACAACGTCTGGTGCTCACTACAGATTTCTTATGATTGGCTACGATAGATCCTGTCCATTTAACATTTTTTAGGTATTGAATAAATGAAAGTAGTTTTACGGTAGTACATGCAAGGAAGGATTCATTTTTGGGCATGCGCACAGTGATACCCCCATAGCCAAGGCTGGTGGGGTGAGATGTTGTGATCTCATTGCTTAAGCTAAGGTGTAGCCTTGTCTATTATGAGCGCAGCATTAATTTCCAGGCTGAGATGAAGTCTAGTCCTCACTCGTTCTATAAAGATTAGTCATTAAGAGAGTTTCAAGTTTATAGTAACAAAAGTGAGATATTTAGCAGGAAGCATGGTCAATTCTAGCTGGAACCAAAATAGGATTATCACTTATGATTAATTGAGTCTTATTATTGTAGAATTTAAAATTTCTAGTATACTTTAACCATAATCCCAAGGGACTCTAATCCTTATAGGTTTAAGAATTCCAAAACACTTGAACTCAATATCAAACTCCCACTCACCACATCCTTAATAGCAAGCAGTCCCTATTTATTGGCTAGCATATTTTCTTTAAAAAAATTCTTTCCTTGATGACTCTGATTATAACTTATGTTTCTGCTTCTGGTGTGTTGTGATTTGAGGTTCTAACCAACAATAGGATGTTGACTTTAGCCATACTCCCCCTAACGCCATATAGATCTCACCACTATTCTAGTCCCAAAAATTCTCATCTTATATTATGATAACCATCTTAATCCCAAATTCAATCAATCAATTACTAGCCTTAAAATCATCATGAATCAGTGTATGGAAGAACTATTTTTTTAAATTCAAAATCAGATATTTCTCTGGCATTCCCCTGCCAAAATTGAGCATTTATAGATTTGTACTAAGATCCTTTATCTGGAGGATCAATTAAAACAGGCCGCCATCTTTTACTTTTTTGATATCTTCGCTTGCCAAAATACAATCATTTAACTTACTAATAATCCCAAACTCTGGGATCAACTTCTAAACAAATGTCAACTGAATGCCCAGTTTTTGAATCCAGTATTGTTCTACCCAGTCAAATTTACTTAAATAAATCCGCCAGATCAGTTCCAAATTTCATTTTAAAGCTTACTAATTTGTCTTTGCTGGATTTTTCCCAAATATCCCTGTCAGTTGAAGCTTCAAAGTTTTTACTGACATTAAACAGATAATTACCAAGATGCTAACAAAGTTGATTGGACTACCACAAGAGGTTCCAAAGCTTGTACAGTCAAACTTCAGGTTTCAGAGAGCTTAATCCACACGCTATTAGCAGTTTAGTAGAAGGAAACTCTAGAAGATTAAGGAGCTGAAAGGTAAGCTGACTGATTAAAGGCTAAGGAATATAAATTGATTGGCCTCACACTGGAATAGAAAAGCAACACAGAAAGCACACCTGAGCATCAATTAGTCCCAAAGGGCAATTGACTCACTTTACACAAGATTCAATGTTGAAGCTTACCGCAAGACTAAAGCTGTTTGGGGAAGTTTTTTGCATTTCTCAGATTCCCTACGTTTGCAGTATATGCCATGACTACACTGGATTTGGAGGATCATTTAATTATAATTTTTCATCAGTGAGCTTTACATTATTTTTGAGGTAAACTGTCCTTATGCAGTATTACCTTTTTGAGTGCCAATTATACTTATGCAATATCGGCTAGTTGCAACAAAGATTGCAACATTTATGCTCACAACAGGGGTTCACTACTGACAAAATTGTCAATAGAGTAGATGACATGAGCAACATACTAGAGGAATCTTGGCCTGAATATAAGGAGGCGCTTAATCACATCTAGACTTATGAGGGCGTCAGGGGAGGCCATGGTTAAGCAGTGAAGTCAGATAAACAGACTAGCAATGATTGAAGCAAGAGAGGGGAGATGCAGAGAAGAGCAGAGACTTACTTTTGACCTCTACAAAAGTAACTCGAGTTAGTTAAAGGATATGCTGATGATGCTTCATACATCTATTGCATGCAGATAGGGTGGAGGAGGGAGAAAAAAGTTATATGCTGCATATGCAGCCCTAGAGGAGGTATGTTAGCCATTATTTCCATTTCTGGAGTCTCTTCAGAAGATGTGTTGACAGAATTACCCTCCAACTAGTGATATAAAAGCTTAGGGTGATGAGCCTGCTGGTTTGAAATCCACTCATGAGTGCTCCAAATTTCATTTCACTAAAAAACCTAATGCCAATCCCCCAATAGCATGTATGATTATGTGATTACCCCAGGAGGAAATATGAAGATGCAGACATTGCTACTCCACTTAACCTTGAAAGATTCAATGCTCTGCAATGGCAAGTCTGGTCCCCTGTGGGATAGGGTACTAATTAGAAGGAGCCCTTCAAGGATCCAACATAATTTACCTAAACATCAATCAATCTACAACCCAAGGCGTCAAACCCCATCAAAAACATTACCATCAGCCATGGCCAGTTCATCAATACCTATGTTTGGTTAAGTGGGGGAAAATGTTGCTTTTTGAGTCTTGAACAATCATAAAAATTTTATCTTTAGCCATAATCACCTAATGACATATAGATTTCACCACTACCCTCATCCCAATTATCACCATCATAATTACGCTAACCTTAATAGACCCATATCCAATAATTTAATACTCCGCCATACCTTGTCCTGATATTGGTTTACAGAAGATCATTCTCTATCAATTTGCTGTCAAATATTTCATTTATTCGAGGCAAGGGGACCATGGGACCCTTCTTGCCAACAAAAAAAATAAAGGCAGGATAAAAACAGAGCTAAATATGCTAAAAAACCTGTCTAACCTTAAGCATGCTAGACTAGGTTCCCCTATCCTAGCATAGCCGAGGGGGAAGTGGGGCGAATTAAGTGTTTGAGGGAACTGCTGTCAGATATTTTGCTGAATTTATCTCTCACCCTAAGATCAATAATTCTTAATTTTCCATAACCTCATCCCAATTTTTGATGTTCTTGCAAGCAATCCCAAATATTTATCAAGTTGGTAATTCCTTTTTCTGAATTTTTGTGTTAGATCAATTTTTTATTGATCCAAAGACAGATACTAATAATTACTTTGTTATTATTTCATCTGCATGGATTATAGTATTTGATTTACTTTTTGATGCTAGTTCCAGAAGATCAATTCCTATACGCTCATCAAATGAATGCCCAGTTCCCAAAAACTAGTTCTGTTCTACCAGAAAAATTTACCTAAATGATTCTGAAGGATCAGTCTTAATTTTCTCTGGCATCTTTACCTAAATTATTCCACCGGATAAGTTTTAGATTTCTTTGCTGATTTCCTAAATGTTTAAACTAGATCAATCCTGAATTTTCTGTTAAAAATTTACATATTTAATATTTTCAGCTTTGTCTAATATATGCCCGTCAATTAAAACTGAAAATTGTTACTGGCATTGAACAGAGGCTTCCCAAGATTCTACCAAGCTTAGACTGATCACCACAAGATGTTTATGACCTTGGACATCCAAACATCAGGTTTCAGAGAGCTTAATCCACAGGCTATTAGTGTACCAATTGTCATGAAATTAACCGGATAAATCCTTCTTTTAAGTCAGAATTAGGGTGTAAGTTAGTTAGATGCAAATGTTGTCTAATAACCTAGTTTGATACTATTTAATGTTTTATTTACTAATTCAATTTAGTTTTAGCGGAATCTGCAATCATTTCCAATTAAACATTTAAAGGTCAATTGTGGGAATTTCTGTCTGAAAGCCTATAAATTCATTGCCAAGCATCTACATATGGTTCTACTGCTAATTTGGAGCACTGGCAAATCATGCAAGAAAGCTCAAAGTTGTATTTATTTAATGAATTTATATGCAATCAAAAGGTGACTCATGCTGAGGATGGATCAATCTAATCTAGAATTTGGTGAATAGACGAGCAGATTGGGGGGATCATTACCTTGAATGACCGAGGATTTATAAAAGTGCTGGCTTAGATGGCTGAGGGGCTTATAGGAGAATTAGCCTATCGTATAAGTAATCATTCTTCTCTCCAAATAAAGATCTATCTTTAGTCATTATTTATTTTAATTGTAGTAGTTCGTCAGCTAGGTTGAAATGATTAGGGACTGGAGATCCCTGATGTTAGAACGAGGTGATGCACCTGGAGTGGCTGATGCTTCCAGCTCCAATACCTTCCCTTTGTGAGGAACTGGCAGGAATCTGGCCAAAAAGCCACAAACAATGTTGCCAACTGGCCATCGACTCTGAAGGGTGCAGCGCTGGAGTGCCTTGGCTGCCCAGGATGAGGGCAGGACATGCAGGGGCATGCACAGATGGGTTGACGAAGGGTCAGGATGGTGGGGAAGTTTAGGAGTGCCCTGGCCTCCCAGGATGGGGGCAGGACTCGCCAGAGGCACACCACGGACCCTGCGGCTAAGGTGAAGTTGTTATTCTGCTATGTTGGTGGGTTGGACGTGGATTTGTAAAGGGTTGGTACACGTATAAAGGTGAAATGGTAAAGGGTCAACCAGTTTTCAGATTGGTTGGCCTGGCACACTAGTGGAGACCATGGTCAATTTTGTGACAGTAGTGCTACTTACAGGGGTTTTTACTAGTGGGTTTTCTAAGTAGTTGGAGGACAGGTTAGGAGGTGGAAAGAGCCATTGGTTCAGACTGGCGCACCTTTGAGGGGGCGCTGGGTACAATTGGCCCACTTTGGGGTGGGTCATGTTGAAGGATACCATCTGGTTAAGTGGGGGGAAATGTCAAGAAAGTAAACAGATGGATCTTTGCAATAATATCAGAATTAGGGGTTTCAGTTAGTCACGCGTGATTGCCAGCTAATCACCTAGTTTGACATTATTTAGTGTTATATTTATTAATTCAATTTAGGCTCAGTAGAATCTGCATTTGCCACCAATTGACCATACAAAAGTCAATTGTTTTATTTCTGAGGGAAAGCCAATTATTCCGCTGCCAAGCATCTGAATATGGTTCCCCTGCTATTTCAGAGCACTGGCGACTCATGCTGAGTATGCTTGAAGTTGTATTTATATAATAAATTTATATATAAAATAATTGAAGACTCATGCTGAGGATGGATCAACCTAATCTGGAATTTGGCTAATAGACTATCAGACTGGGAGGATCGTTACCATGAATGTTTGAGAATTTATAAAAGTGCTGGCTTAGATGGCTGAGGGGTTATAGGCGAATTAACCTATCGTATATGTAGTCATTTACTCTCCAAATAAAGATCTCTTTTTCTCCCTTTTTTTATTTTAATTGTAGTACATCAGCTAGGGTGAAATAATTGGGGAATGGAGATCCCTGATGTTGGCGCAAGGTGACGTGCCTGGAGTGGCTGACGCTGCCAGCTTCCATAGCTCCTCCTTTGAGGAATTAGCAGGAACCTGGCCAACTGGCCACCAATGACAAGATGACAACTGGCTGTTAACCCTGCAAGGTGCAGCGCTGGAGTGGCTTGGCTGCCCAGGATGGGGGCAGGCCATGCAGGGGCATGTCCAGATGAGTTGGCGAAGGGTCAGGATTGTGGGGCAGTGCAAGAGTTGATTGGCCGCCTAGGATGTGGGCAGGACTCACAAGGGGCACACCACGGACCCTGGGGCTAAGGTGATGTCGCTGGTCTGCTGTGTTGGTGGGTTGGACGCGGACTTGTAAAGGGTCAGTATGTGTATGAAGGTGAAACGGCAAAGGGTCAATCAGCCTTCATACTAGTTGGCCTGGCACACTAGCGGACCCCACAATCAATTTTGTGACACCAGTAAAAGGAAACTCTAGAAGATTCTTTAGCTGAAAGGAAAGCTAACTGACTAAAGGCCAGGGTATAAATTAGTTGGCCTTGCATTTGAACAGGGAAGTAATGTTCAATGCACACATTTAATTTGTTTTGTCCCAAAGGGCTGTGGGATCACTTTTCCATTGAAACCATAGCCTTTGGAATTACACCCCAAGACTACAACTGAATTGTGATTTATTTTAATAAAGGCTTATTTTTATCAAGCATTAAAATATTATTGAGGTATACTGTTTTCATACAAAATTTTACCTAATCAAGTGCCAATTTAAACTGTGCAACCTTGCCAAGTTTGAAACAAAATTGCAACGTTGACCATGTTTAGTAAAAAATGAGTACATAATTGTGGAAGAGTGAGTGTGGTAGTTTTTTTCTTTCTAGTTAAGGTCAGCCTTGGCTAAAAAATTAAGCTCAGTATTAACCTCAGGATTGAGTCATTGATTAAATCTCACTCACCCATTATTTGTGCATCACAAGTTAAGGGTTTGTCTGAAGAGAAAAATCGATTTTTGGGTGCATTTTAATGGAGATTGGATTGTGATTATTGATATAAATTTATTACACAATGAATTTACCAATTGGATTACCTTTTTGAGAATCTACCATTGCTGAATTGATGAAACTATAAAAGATTCAAATTGACAAGTTGTTTAATTGTCAATCTGGGACACAATGGGAGGTGAGCAGGAGTGAATCAAATTCATTTAAGGTTGAATTGATCAACATCAAGAGGTTGCCTCACATGTGATATATAAACTATATCTAATGAATGTAGTCAATTACCCATAAGCTATGTAATGCCATATGATATAGCCTTTCTATAAACCAACCGCCACTGATGCAGCCTCAAGAAGTTTATAACCTCCAGACCTCTATTCCCTATTATATTCCTCATGTTAATTATACACCGATATGAACACAATATTCATATTTTTGCCATCCTATTTAAGGGCTGGCTTTTTATTCTGTTAAAATCTTCCTTTACCTACCTTTATTAAGTTTTTAGTTATCAGTGGTTAGCTTAGCTGGTAGAGGTGGGACTCAAGATCCTCAGAGGTTAGGTTCTGGGTCAAAACATTTGGAGAGGTCAGAGAAAACAACTCTCAACCCTTAACTAGATGGAATGCCCAAGGGAACTTGGGTAACTAGCAACAACATTGATGAAGTGAAAAGATTGAAGGGTAGAAACCTCAAGGAATTTAATAGAGGCCGCTGAATCACAGTCATTGGACAAGTCCCAAAGAGGACCTCTAAGCCATAACGAGTGGTCAAACCTCAGAAGGATTTTTTTGATGTTAAAACTGGGCGCTGGATGGTTGCTTGCTTCTGGCCCTAGATTTCAACTGCACAGATTCGAGGATACTTAGGTTGATTTGATTGAATTTGATTAACTGGGGTAATAATAGTATGAGGAATATTAAAGATGAATGCCCAAAAGTACGTTGAGTTATTGTACAACGCTAGACAGGCGCTTATTTGTCTTGAAGATGTTCTTGTACTGGTAGGTTACGCTTTCACTATTCCTTCTCACAGAGCCAAGCGAAAATTCTGATAAAACCAGTAAGAAATCTGATCCTTGCACTATTCTCTTAAAATAAATAATGTTAAACAACTAATTTAGAACAACTAATTTATTATCAAGTTTTTATCTGCTTTTATTAGGGAATAATTGAGGGGTTTTATAGTTAAAATCGGCACATAACTTTTCAGCTGTCTGCTGGGAATTATTTTACTCCTATGCTGGTTTGACCCTTAAGTGTTATTCAACAAATCTTGTCAGGTCCGTTGACTTGAGTTTATTAGGCAGTGTAACCCTTAACTGTTTGGCGGACAAAACAATTGGTTTTAAGGAACTCAAAACCAATTGTTTAGCCAATGAGAACCTACTCTCTACCTCCAGTGTTCAAACACTTTTAGTTTCTGACAGCTCCCTATTCATTCGGCTCTAGATGATTCCCTATAATTTGACTATTGGGTGTTGCTTCATCATCAAATTCACACTTTATATCATCAGGGATGATGACCAATGATAATCTCATCATTTAGCCGCTGCTGCTGATATTATATGATTATAACTTAATTGTCAAATTAGATAATTGGTTAGAAGGTTGGATTATGTGGTAATCTCAAATTCTAACATATCCCCCCTCTTGACCAGATTATTCAATGGAAGTTTTAGCCCTTGGGTCTAGAAGCCGCCTTAGCTTGCGCTCATATTTGATTTTTCATATTTCTATGTCCTAAGCGGAGTGCAGCTCTATCCGCACTCAACGCCCATATGCCCTGCTTGCTTTTGATGACTTCTTATCCATGGTTGCTACCCATTCCCACCTCTTCTCAAGCATGGTTCCATGACATCAAGCTGAACCAGTACCATCTTAACATCCTTGCTAAAAGATCAACTGTTCCACCTGTACAAACTCCAGGGCGGGGTTTTTGTGCTCCATAGTCAGCCTGTACAAGCCCCAGGATGGGTCATGTTAGTACCTTGCCACCTGTACCAACCACAGTACAGGTTTCAACATCTCATTGATAGGGACTATTCTGGTAGATCTAGTTTCATCCTGAACTGATCCTGCCAGCGCTTAGAACTCATGCCTATCACTATCTTTTCCTTCCTCCATGCTTGGTAAGTGGGAATATTGATAGATGATCACTTTTCAAAGAATAAATTAATTTTTTTTAGTTTTTATAATTTTTATGCAACTTTTTATCTTTTAATTTTTTTATATTTGTATTTTTTTAAGATCAATTCTTTAAGTATTTTATGTGGACCTTATTGACTATATGACCATCTTCAATATTTGATTGTATAAGCATCATTTGCCAACTTGGAGATAATTTTGAACAGTTCCATACATAGATGTCCAACTCGTTTTTCCTTTTTTAAATTTTCTCCATCATTATTTGTTGACTCAAACATTTAGATTAACTCTGCCAATAGATCTGTACATGATCCCCTAGACAAATAGATTAATTTGATACATTTTTATCAATCCAAATTTGTCAGAATCTGATCAGATTTCCTGCTACTTATATGTTTTTCTCTATCAAGATTTGTCTAGATCTGATCCTATTTCTCGGCATTATTTGCCAACTTAACCATTTAGATTAATTCTACTAATAGATTTTTAATTGATCCTTTACTCGCACAGATTAATTTGGTAACGTTTTTTCTTTTCTGAAGTCATCTGAATCTGATCATATTTTTTGGCATTCCTTGCCTTTCTTATTAATTGACTAATTTAAGATCTACTGACTTCATCCACTACTTTTTTGGATTGATTACCTATTGTTTTGATCTTATATAACAACTCAGGACTTCTCATGGCGAACCTAGTCACAACCTGAGCTGGTCCTGCCAATGCCTTTATTCCAAGTAGATATCTGTTAGAACAGGTTCTCTTACAGTGTTAAATAGTTTCACATTTAGACTGCAAAGCCTTTTCCCAAATTTTGGGCAGTTTCATCCTCCTCTTGATGAATTGCAACATCACAAATTGTCATGATTTTTTTCTCCCAATTTTGGGTGGCAAATGTTCCGTCACTCCATTTTCAATGCTGTGGCTAGTTTATTTAACAATCCACGTGGGCTCATTGAGTTTAATCCCCATTTTGATTTGATTCTGCTGATTAACGGCCTTGTATGATCAAAGAAATTTTATCTTCTAATTGCACCATAGTTTGATCATCCTCAGTTGAAATTTCATCATAAAATTTATTGGGTGCATCAAAGATTGCTCAATATCTTCAGATGGTCCACCATCTGTGAAGTCATTATTTAAGTTATTAGTGCTGCTGCCATAATCTGATGCAATTTGCATTAGGACCAAAGTTCTGCCTGCATGGCTATTCATGCATCAATGTCAGTAAGCTCTTTCGCCCCTGCCAAGATCAGGATTCTTGGTAAAATAATTGGCAAAACTAGCCAGTGTCTCATTCTTGCGGAATTTATATACCCATAATTTTTTTGCGATTTTTCATCTGAATAGGGCTTACAAACTCCAACATAATTGCTACCTTTTCTTCCGCATATGACCAGTTATCCCCATTTAGTTGGGGTAGCACCAGATTCTGGCAATCAGTGCTAAGACAGTTCATTATAGCCACTGCTTTCTGATGTTCCACATAAAGAAACATGGTCATCTCAAATAGTCCAATAAATATTGGGGCGTTATCCCAGTGAAAGGTGGGCAATTTTAATGTATTTTGTAATTCCTTGATTGAACCACTCATAGAAGATACTTGCCCAGCTACTCCAGTAGTTATTGTAATGGCTTCAAA